>JBBPJZ010000675.1:0-15281 GCA_038089015.1 Chalciporus aff. trinitensis | reverse complement strand
TAGGAATCCATCGGCTGGAACTTGACGGGATAAGGTAGAGAAAGCTTCAAGTTCAAGAATTAGATATCCAAGAGATAAACCTTAACAGCTCATTCCGACAAAAATCTAAAGGGGACCTAACGAAGGAAATAATCAGAAAACGCATGGGTGGTGCCGGATGTGAAAAACCGGGAGGTTGGTGCTGAGAATGGCGACGATGCTTCAGGGGTACAAATTTCCTGATTCTCGCGTGGGTTCTGGTAACCCGCGGAGTGAGGAGCACAGGAGGGAGTCGTGAGAAGGCGTGCTCCTCTACTGTACACATCGCCCTCGAGTCCCTTCGTCTATAGATGACGAAATTACTTGTCGAATCTTCCCATGAACCGGGAATTTTGGCTCCTCAATTGGAGTTTGCATCATTCTCGATGTCAAGATATACGACACTACTGATCATGCTCCCGGAAAACGGAAGAAAAATAACTGTCACCAATGGGAGGTAGCTGGCCCATCTCCCTCGCCTTCAGTTGTAGCGCTAACAACTAAGAGTAAAAGCATGCAGAAAATAGATCCCCCTCGGCGAACTTCCAGAGACCTTGATCCGTACCGAAAAGTTGACCCTTAGCTTATTCCACAAATATGGGAGATTATGATATCACTCACAACCAGATTGTCACCATACTGTAGTTGCTTGGAAACACTCGGCGCTTCAAGCTCGGGATTTTTGGATAATAGTAATACGGACGCGCACACGCACAGGTGCTTACAGGTACGCTCACTTGAGATAGGATATGGTGAAAGCTGCTTTGCTTTTCTCCGAGTCCGCAGTCGTATCGGAGGCTCTTACCACCAACTATTTGGTTGCAAGCCAGATCCGCGGACTCGTTCACATGTTGCTCCCATCATTACTGTAATTAGTCCGAAGCTCCGGACTTTATACCTCAAGCTTTCCTTTGTTCCACTTAGGTGTTAAATAATAGAGCTTCGCTCGACGCATTACAGGCAAACCCGAATCGCGCAATTGACACCATCCGCGATGAACTCAGGGTAGCATATCTCCCCGAATATTCCAATCCCACTCCCTTAAGACAACCGCTCGATAATCCTGACGTGCTAACGCCACCCAGCCTTTACGAAGCCCTAAGGCTTGGACTGAGCATGTGTCCCAGTTTCAGTGCTTTACATACTCCTCAACCTCACCGAACAACCCCGTCGTCGCTCTTTAATATTGGCGCTGACCTACCACTCGATCCTTTCCCGCTCAACGCGATGCGTCCCGCGGTTGTCGTTGCATGTCGCCCCCCCCACCCTCAGACCAACAATGACCGTGTCATGCACTTCCGGTCTACGAGGTCGTTTCATCAAGTTCGTTCCCTCCCGTGATGATGCTCCCTCGCTAACTTGTCCAGCGTAAGGGCGTACTCCCTCCGTTCCGCGCTCTCGCGAACAACCAACCAATTCTAGGAGCTCCTCGCACCATCTTCCTCATGTGGATCGGCACTCGATACGTTGCCTCCTCTACCTCATTACCCCCATGAGTTCTCCTAACCCTAGGTGTAGGAGTGTCGGTGACGGATGTATCCTCCGACGGCGGCAACTAATTTTGCACGGTCTTGAATGCGACGATGTCCATCTATGCAGGGGGGTATATCGAGTTGAATGTGGAGTTCACTTGAACAAACTGTTCGGGTAAGGCGCTTCGGATAAAACACACGGTCCTCATCTCCTATATGCGGAGTTAACGCAAGGGTCTCCTTACCAGGACATTGTGATTCGCGACTCCAAATAAGATGGCCGTTTTCGAGTCGGAAATGTATCTATATCTTTCGTGCAAATCGAGTTGTCCCAAGGTATATTCATAAGCACAAGTTCCTCTCCTAGGCGATCATCTTTTCTCCACTGATCTCTGCGTCTTCGTCTAACCGGGTGTCCAGTTCCAGGACCTATTTCTGCCCTGTTTGCCTCCTGCGGAATACCAAGGGTATACCCTTCGGACTATTAACAAGCACAGTCAACGCTGTAGACATATGCGCCTGGTGAGTGGAACCATGAACGTACCCAAGCGTAAGTCCGGGTTTTAATTCAATTTCTCCTGCAGGCGCTGACGGCGCAAGTCGAATTTCATAGTGGGCCACCAACATACTGATCATGGGAGTTGCCTCTGCTGCGAAAAAGCTGGTACCCCAACCTAATGGTGAGTAATCCCTGATATCAGGCTGAAGACAATATTAGCTGACTTTCTGCCTATGCAAGCCCTAGCCCCGAATGAGAACGGGACGAACGCATCCGCATTCCATTCTGTGAAGTATCGCTCTGGAATCCATTTCGATGGATTCTTCCAGTACTTTTCTGTTTCCTCTCGTAAGCCTGTCATCGTATGTACTGTCGACTGGGACTCACCATTGTAGTGCAAACCTGGAACATCGATAATCACGGTCGAACCTTCTGGAACCGGGATCGTCGTTCTCTCTTCGCTGGAGTTTGTTGATGCACATGACAACGTCGTCGTCTTTGCGCAGTACTTGGGCAAGCCAGTCACAGGTGGATACATACGAAGTGTCTCATTGATCACCCTGCACGGGTATCAGCCATAAGCCGAGCACATCGACGATGTACCACTAAACGTACGCAGTTGTGCGGGTGAAGCGAGATGCATCAGAATAGTTCTGTTTGCACATCTTCGGTCACCACATATGTGTCATAGAGCAATAAGCATACCGGTGTTGGAGAGCCTTGGAGGATCGAGGTTATATGCTGATATAACTTTTCTTGTTCTTCAGGATGACGCGCGAGAAGGATTAGTATAAAAGCAAGGGTGTCGGCCGTAGTTTCATGGCCTGCGAAGAATCCAAGGAAAATGTTGCCTGTAGAGTACCATAGGATATCATATAGGCTTGACATGCGGTAACTGCAGGGACATACCGAAGAGTTCATCCTTACTGAGATGTTCAGTGGTTCCATCACCCGCTTCATTAGCATGAAGCAAGGCGCCGAAAAGATCATGTCGTTGCGGAACGCTCGTCCGTTTGTTCTGATAGTCTTCCACGAGTTCGTCCATGTAGGCCCAAAGTTCTTTGAATGCTGTGCTTGTCCTCCTGAATCTTGGAGTGAGGTTCATCGCCCACTCGGGAATTATCATTTTCAGGAAGCCATCCCTTGTTATAATAGATATGGCTTCACCAAAAGACATTTGGTGACTGGGACCCGGGACTGCCTCGTAACGGATTCCAAAGCCCGTGACACTAATGACCTTCAGCGCAAACTAAGGTCACCAAATCAGACTTGGGCTCATGTATGTTCTCGAGACAGCCGAATGCTTACTGTGAACGTGAATTCCACGATGTCCTCACACATGAACTCATCCCCCCACTTTGACATTGTATCGGACAGAATTCGACACGTCTCTGTCCAAACGAACGCATTCGTTTGCTACGAGATCAACGTTAACCCTCCAATAAGGATCATAATGATACCGTACAAACCTCAGAGTACGTTGGGGAGCATATCTTCCTGTGTCGTTTCCAGGTGTCACCTTCAGCAGAAACGAGATTCATCCCAAACATTACAAAGATTTTGTATTCCTCCGTGTGCTTCGGGAAATTCCATCTACGGAGCTCAATGTCCTTTACTCGCCCGAAGCCGGTGAGATCGCTTGAATTCGTGCTATCAGGAAGAATGTAACATACCTTCACCGCAATTGGATCTGCCACAAAAAACGCGATTGCTGGCTGGGGAAACCATGAAACCGCAGAAACGATATCCCATCCGAATCTCTGGAATACTGCACGAATGCACGGGATGAGGGGAAAATATATGAGAAGTTCAGACTCAGACTGCACGTACCGGTGTACTTTTCTTTCCACGTTACTGTTTTCTCGGGGCTCAGGCCAAAGAAGGATGGCCAAATGCTAGTCTTCTTGCCAACGCTGCGGTATCCTGCATGATAACTTCCATTCATGTAGCATGCCCTGGCTGGAATGACACACAAAACTACTCACTCGATCAAACGCAACTTGCTCTGAAATGTCGACCATTGGTAGTAGAGCCAAAGACCTCCGAGCGCAACTCCAGAAACAAACAGGTTGGAAGAATCCATAGGCTTGAAGTTGAGGGGATAAGGTACACGTGTGGAAGAAGCCGCCTCAAGAATTGGATACCTAAGGTGAGGTAAATACTCAGTAGAGAAGTGCTCTCTCAACCTAAATTATGAAACCTCAACAATCTCTAATTTAGGATTCTTATATGAAAAACACGTGGAGGTAATGGATGATGATGATTAAGGGGCAACCGATCATCTGTCATGATCAGAGCACTCGCATCATTCCCGGTGTCAAGATGGGCGCTACACATCATGCGCCCGGAAAGATGGAAGAAAAATAACTATCCCCAGAGGGAGATAGCAGGCCCATCTCTCTCACCTTTAGTTGTAGTGCTAACAACTGAGAGTAGAACCGCGCAGAAAATAGATCACCCTCGGCAAACCAGAGACCTTGATCTGGACCAAAAACTGGTGATCAGCGCATTCCTAGTCATGATATTGATGGTAAGCACTCACGGCCAGGTGGTCGCCATATGCCCGCGAGCTCCCAGTCCGAATCCCTGGCTCCAAAGTCGTTGACTGATTCGGAGATTTCCAGACCGAACAAGTTCGCCGCGACCCCTTTGATTGTTGTGCTATTGAATCTAGCGATAATAACAGATTGATCAGCGCGGAGAATGCCAAGCTGACCCGAAAATCGAACCCAGTAGCAAAAACAATCAGATCTGCAGCCACTTGTGACCCGTCAGCGAACACGATGCCGGAATGAATCATATGTAAGATTTCAACACCAGACTTCATGGAGATCTGGGGTGGAATGAGGGTTGATCATCACAAGCGAATACTGAAATGGTGGTGTACCTTGCCAGACGTGATGAGTGATACACAGCCCCTGTCGATGTAATATCCACCTGGATGGGAAAGGGAAGCAGTGTGGCATTAGGCACATGTCGGTGGACAATACTTACCCCGCCGGATGACGAGACGATCGAGAAAATTATCGTTCGGTCCGGGAAGGAGATACCCGCACTTAACCAGGCTTTCACGAAGATTCCTGTTAGGCATTGCTTCAAATTGAACACATAAGTCAGAGCACATGGGGTCAATGTCACCTACGTGTCGAGGTGAGCATTCGTTGATGTAATCTCATGTCGGAAACTTTTCAATGCCTTGAAAGAGAAAGAAATGTACAATCGGTCGGCGACGTCAATTGGAAGGATGTCCGGCGCAAAGTATCCTGTCAGTGAGGGTAGACGTCAAAAAGACCTCGTTTGGCCAAATAAAAGTGAGGTACCTCTAAACGAGCGACGCATGACCTCCCGACTAACTACAGCAGTTGGGGAACGTTGGACGAGGGTCACGTGTGCCCCACTGTTGGCCAGGTCTTCAGCAATATCATGACCCGATCATCCTGTACCAATGGCGATCGCATTCCGCCCATTGACATCATTAGAGTATGAGTACTCAGTAGAGTGCACACAAACACCCTGAAAAGATGCCTACAGAAAATGGATTGTGAATGTAGAGTAGACAACTCGAAGACAAGCAGAGTACCTTGCTGGGTATAGATGAAACGGAGGGAACTTCACTCCTCAGTGTTCCTACCCCGGTTGCGATGATGAGATGTTTGCATGTCACAGTGATAAGCGGCTGGTCTTTCTGAGAGACTAGTATGGTTCATTTCTGTGTCCAGTGATCATAGGAAGGGGTGGCATTGGCTGATGTGAGGAGGTGAAGGCCGAGGGCTCTATGATATTCTTCGAGGTGATCTGCCACGCTCGCACACGGAATATGCTCCCCCATGGTATCAGGGAAGGGAAGGAAGGGAAGGTGATCTGCCAGTAATGTCAGTCAGTCAGTCCAAAACACGACTCGGTGTAGTACATACTGAAAGCCCTTGGAGTATTTGTCTCTAGGGCCTTGTATCGACGTCGCCAGACATCGCCCACTGTAGTCGATTTCTCCACCACCAAGGTATGTATCCCGATGTTCTCCAAGCGGGCGGCTACGGCAAGGCCACATTGTCCTGCACCGAGGACAACAGCTCCGTACTCCATCACATCCTTTCTCTCAAAAGGTCGCCTGGGAGACTCGTTCCCCTCCCGATAGTAGTTTTCGACTCCGCGCAGACGGTCCATGAGTGTCACGAAAGACCAAGCTTTCCAGACGGCATCCTCTGTTTCAATAAGGGTGAAGACACCGGTACATTCGGCTATGAGGGTCTGAAACTGAAGAATTCCTTGAATGAAAGTTCCGTTGACACCAGCGTGTCTAAAGCGAACGTCTGGCAAGATTTGGAACTGGGATGGCCTCGTGATAGTGACTGCAGCAGACAAGGATTGCTGGACTTGATGTCTTGTAAACAACGTTTGATAATCTGGAGTGAAGGCCAATAGGTCGCGCCAGTAACAGTCGTCGGAAAACGAGTTTTCAAGGGATAAGTCTGCGATTCTGATACAAGAGTCGAGATCGACAGTCAGGCGCTGCACCCACTCTGATGTTATGAGTTCTGTGGAATGGGGTTATAAACCAGTATACAGTGGATCAAGTCATACCATGTGAGGAACACTTACGGGGAGACAGTTGATCTGGTGTGGAGTGTGGCATACTTCGACTTGGCGTTCTTCAGAGATGCTCGACACAATCGAGGAATAATGGCGGCCAAGGCAGCCAAGATACACCTGGAAAGTCAAACGCGGATGTAGTCCTTACCCGTAGATTTTCGTGCCCGTGAGTCCTGACAAATACAGTGAGAAGGACTGCCATCGTATATACCACTTGAAATTCCTCATAGCAGAAGGAGAATAGCTAATTGATCCATCTGTCCCGTGATGCTGATTGCGGCTTACTTGAAAAAAAAAAAGACAGATTGCTGAATTCTTGAACCTGGGCAAAAATTTCGTGGTTTGCTGGCGGACTCCTTAATTCGGAAATCAGAAGAGTCAGACCGGTCACATTTTTGCTGATGGACATGCACACTGCAACTCGGCGGGTCTGTTCTCGTGTCGACTGTGTGAGTCGTGTTCATTTGATTGGCGTGCTTGCGTGTCGCGGATAGTGATCGGAGGGAAACCATTTCATTAAGTACAGCCGAGTCATCAGATTTCTATGGTACCCCCAGATTTGCTTCCGAGTCTCCGCTACCTCAAGTTGTTTCATACCGCAACAAGTACAATCTCGCTAACGGTATCCCCGAGGGTTGGATGGGTCTCGACGCAGGCCCAAAGAGTCGTGAACTCTTCCGTAAGACCGTGATGTCTGCCAAGATCATCCCGGGTGAAGTCCACTGTCCCCAATTTGCTTGATCATTATCCGAGTCCACATGCACATCAAAAAAGTACTAATGCCAATCCTTAGAATCAGATTTCTCATCGTTCCTACCTAGCTCATATTTCAGATGTAGCGCAATTGCGACGATGCCCATCAGTTTCTGCTGTTAGTTCATCACCATCATTACCATATTACAATGGGTTCAGGCATTGCCTTAGACGATGCAGCGATCATGTCAACGGTCCTTGAGGGCATCTTGTACGGTATGTACTCGTATCTGGATGTCTTTCCATCAACCTCGTCCCTAAGCACCTCTGATGCATTACAGGATTTTCCTTGCTCATGTTCATTGGCACTATATGGGTGTTGACCCAAGACCGTGGGCGTCAGGCGTCCACTGCCAATCGGACATCCATCACCATTGCCATCATTCTGTTGATACTCAGTACCGCAGTAAGTTCATCCGGTGCATATGCTCAACTATCTCATACTCAGGTACTTTCCTTTCACCCAAGCACATGGTGGTAGATATTATTCGCATCGACCAAGGTTTAGTCAAGTACCGAAACACGTTTCCGGGTGGCCCACTGGCCTTTTTCCAGGATGTCGCTCAAAATACGTTCGTTATCAAGAATGCCATCTATACTCTGCAAACACTTCTCGGTGATGGCGTCGTGGTCAGTCCAGCTTAATATATACGCTTAGCCCCCAAACTCATGCTGAGACTAGATATACCGATGTTACGTCGTGTGGCAATCAGTCTGGATAATCATCCTCCCTTGCATGCTCTGGTGCGGCGTGGCAGGTGAGAACAAATTACTCACCTATTTCTCTTCGCTAACACCATACATCTCAGCATCCGGCGTCGGCTCAGTTTATAGCGTTTCGCAAGCGACTACAAACGCATCGAACATCTTCGCAAAAGAAACTGGGCAATGGATCACCTCATTCTATGCATCTACGCTCACGACTAACTTGCTGAGTTCAGGTAAGTTCATTTAACTCAAGGGAGTATCATTTTCTCGACGGCACCGTGATGACAGGGCTCCTCGCATATCGTATCTGGACCATAGAACGGAATGTTTCATCGATGCGTGCATCGAATAAGAGTACGATGATGCCAGTTGTCCGCGTCCTGGTTGATGCGGCTGCATTGTATTCGGCTGCCTTGTTAACCGCGCTTGTTTGTTTTGCCATTGGCAACGACGGACAATATGTCCTACTGGATATGGTGAGGACCTATTTATCTCATTGATACTGGGGGTCCTTCGAAACTTACGGCTTCTCCAATCAGATCATGCCAATCATTTCTATTGCATTTTATATGGTCCTGATCCGCATCGCTATGAGACAAAAGACTGGCAAACCGTATCAGTCAACGACACGTTCTGGAGCAACCGTGGTCGCATCGCAAGCTCAATCTCAGTTTGGGATGAAACCACTGCAGGTTCACATCTCGCAGTACTCCGAGAACGATCCTACACAACCCTACAGACATGGATGCATGAAAGATGATGTAGACTGTCGCTCATCGCCAGATAGAGACTCCAACGGCTTGGGGCCGACATATGTATGATTCTCTGTGGTACCCCTAGGGCTCGATCCGTTGCCCGTCCATTTTATTTCGAGACCATTTTCCATGCATCACATCTATTTCCTCTCTCTCTGGACGGTTATCTAGTAATTATTGCCTGAGTCCCGTATAGATCTCATTAGCTGACCTACAACTGGAGAGTCGTTGAAATGAAACAAACGGTCAATACAAATCAGTGATTTACCATGGACACTTAACCATGTCACAGGAAATCACTTTGCTTGAAAAAACCCCCATAATTCGTGGGAAAGTGCAACCCCTGTTTACCGGAGTTTTCCGGCTCAGGCTGATCCCACGAAAGTAAATAAACCGACGTTTAGCTAGACAGTGGACTAGTAGACCATAGCCAGTACATCCTTTTCACATGCGTCAAGCAAGGTTTCTGCCGACGCCAGGCGGCACTTTCCAAGTGTTTTGATTGGTGGAAAATCAACCGGCAAGGGAGGTGCGTACTACTAGTAACTGGCAAGTGTCTGGCAGGTCGCTTAAATCCGTAGATGTACTCCTAATACGATGTCCGGCAGTCGGTGTCGTGAGGACCCAGACTCCATGTGCTTCTGAGGATGCTAAATTAAAACTGTAAGATGCTGTATCGAATCTTTTCCCTTGTTGCTCATTGCTGTGACTACATGCTCGCCTAACTGCCACTGAGACTCCACTGGTGTTGGATCACACGTCATGATGGAAATGGTGACCAACTAGGCAAGTTCGTCCGCTTCTTTCATTGCCATGTCCATTGGTTTCGTCATGGCGTGAGAAGGTAGAATCGGGGATTTCCCAACCCGTTAGTCGTTTAGTACCGCGTAAAACGAATTCTCGAAATAGCTTGGAAACAGCGGGCACTTCAAGTTCGGAATCTTTCGATAAGACTCAGGCCGGGTCCAGGAAGCAACACACACACGCACACTCGTGCCTACAGATACGCTCACTTGAAATAGGATATTGTGAAATGAACTTTCTTTTTCTCCGCAGTCGTATCAGAAGCACCTGATGCTGATCCAGATTCGCGGGCGTTCATCTGTTGTTCCCATCATCACTGTAATCGTTCTGACTCTCCGGACTTTATTGGCCAAGCTCAAACTTCCCTTTGGTCCACAAAATGAGGTACTGTAGGATCAGATGTCAGATCCTTCCCCCGCCGCTTCCACCATAGCCCCATTGACTTTCTCGGAAATGCTGGTATCTGAGCTCGACGCATTACAGGCCAACTTGAATCGCGCAATTGACACCATCCGGGATGAACTTACGGCAGCAGACCTCCCCGAATATTCCAATTTCACTCCCTCAAGGCATCCGCTCGATAACCCCGACGTACTAACTCCACCTAGCCTTTACGAAGCCCGAAGACTTGCACTGGGTATGTGCCTCATTTTCAACACTTTACATACTACTGAACTTCACTGAACAACCCCTCTAGCGTGTGTGGTGAGTTTTGTTTGTGCCACTTGCAATGAAGTGCCCACCGAGATTGATCGATCGGTGTTAGGGACAACTCAAATATCTCTTACAAGTTCCTTACGAAAAGGCCGTGGAACAGTCATGTGCTGTGTACGATACCGCATGCTTAGACATTTTTGTCAAAACGGGAATTGTGGATACCCTCGGCGATCCTGCCTATTTAACTACCGGTCTCCACGTTCGTGACCTCCACAAGAAACTAGACCTTAATCCACAGCGTCTCGTATCCGTCCTACGATACCTTGCGACAGAGGGATGGGTGCACGAACGGGAACGGGACGTGTTTGCTCTGAATAGACCAGCATTGGAGCTCCTTCCTGGTAGAAATGGGAGAAAATGGGTCATGTGCGTATTGATATATCGGGTCCTATACATTGCTATACCTTAGATGCCTTGTTGCAGGACAACCGGGAAACCAAGCATCGCAGCATCTCTCATCGACTTTATGACTCACCCCGAGTGGAAATATTCCACATCTTCCACGCAGACTGCGTTTCAACTTGCGTACAGGATCGACGATAGTGTATTTGCGTATCTACAAAAGCGGCCGAGCGAACTTGAGCAATGGGCATCTTCCGTCCGGGTAAGTTGATCTCGGGATTAATTTCGATTAGAACCCATTCTTATGGTCGATTATCACTTAGTCAATGGGAGACACATATCAAGCCGCCCTTTTAACCGACTATCCTTGGTCATCGCTCAGCTCGAAGACCCTTGTGGACGTGGGTGGTGGACAGGGTGGACTCATTCTGTCCCTTGCCAGAATGTATGTCAACGGAGATTGAATGACGAAATTGAGGCTTAGATTCTCTTCTAGTCTTCCTACATCTAAATTCGTGCTCCAAGATTTACCAGAGGTGATACCTCTCGCACGGCGGAACGTGGAACGAGTGTTGCCCGAGTCACTCCGAGATGGTCGCATCAAACTTCAAGTCCACAACTTTTTTGAGCCACAACCTGAACCGACACATGACACAATCTACCTTTTGAGATATATATTGTAAGTTCTCCTTGCATAGAGTTGAACACCGAGGTAACTTTGAACCATAGGCATGACTGGTCAGATGAAGATTGTGTAGGACGCTTGAGCTGTCGTTTTATTCGCTGCCTCTGATACCCCTGCACAGATCAAAATACTCCGAAACATTCAGTCTGTCGCACGACCTGAGGTGCGTATCCTGCCGTGACTCCCGTCTTCCTCGTTCTTATGGAACCATTTAGAGCAAGATTCTTATAATTGAAAGTGTTGTCGTCCCTGCGACTGTCCCACAAGAAAGCATGCCAAATGACATCCCTGAACCTCATCAATCCGCAACAGATCATGCAGAGGAGGCAGCAGAGACCCACGAGATGACTCCTACGCCAGCTTTCGTCCCCACCAACTTTGGTGCGAATGCGAAGATGCCCTTGGCACTTGGAGTCCACCTCATGGCAGCATTCAATGCATATGAGCGAACACTGGTGGGTTATACCCGCTTCCTTATATGACTGTGAATAATTGGCCTCGATAGCCCGAATGGGAGAACATTATCCATGGTTCTGGCCTCGTGATCACAAAGGTTCATTATCTGAGAGCCTTTACATCTGTGATCGAGTGTTCGGTAGAGCCCAGAGAATCTCACAACTAAGCGCCAGACTGTAAAATTTTGAATTCCTTTTAAATGATTGGCGATCTTCGGCCACTTGTATATAGTTGGATAGATTACAATGTTGCGGGGTAGAACAAAATACAAGGGTTTCATGACGTGGTTCCATCGATAACGTGAACTCTGTACTTGCATAAAAGTAACATGAAGTCATACTCTACACAGACACTCTACACAACAGCCATAGTAGTATCCTTACAATCCCTATACCGCGATAGGAGGTGCTCCATGTTACCCTTCAAGCTACCATCCCCATATGGTTTGTTCTAAGGCCTAGTCGGGAAAAGCGATTTCACACGGGCCATAGATAAAAGAATCGAGTTAACCGTCAGCGGTGTTGTAGATGGATCGCCAAGCTTTATTACGCACAGCTACTTCCAAATGGTAGAAGTCTAGTCTCTATGTACTGTACAATTTCTTCACATACGAGTTAACCATCAATGACCCCACTGTCCTTGGTCCCAAGGGCTAACCCCAGTTTACCGCGTTCCAACACCGCTTTGAAGCCATAATGGATCTCGTACGCAAATTGTTCGGTGGCACTGTACATTGCATGGATTGGCTTCCGAGCATTCACTTCGCTAAGCACAAACTTCGCGTCTTCATCCTCCGCAGAGACAATTTGATCCACATCGGCGTTAAGGAGAATCGGTCCCGAAGGGGAGAAAAGCTCAGGATCCAGCCTTGAGTGGGAGAATTTTTCACGGGTGACGTCAAAGTATATAATCCCAGGCAACTTACCTGTTGCGCACGGACTCGTACATCTCTGGGTTGGTCGGAGCGAATATGTTGCGGCAGAATTCCATAGTTTTCTACGAACATCAGGAATGCGTTCGATGGAGCGGGTATTGGGAATTACCTGTACTTCATTCTCGGTCAGGGTCTTTCCAACGTCCGCAGTTCCTTGAATAACTAGAAAAGGGTCGAAGGGTGAGGTAGAGTCCTTGAGAAGCTTGGTACGTCACTTACTAGGTCGGAGGATGTCGAATGCGCGGTCAAAGTTGTCCTCGACGATATCACTCATCACTGGAGCGTTTTGGTTACGTATTTGCTGGTAGGTCCCCATCACGACGAGTAGGAAGCTGATTAAGAGATATAAATCTGTGTTCGAATAATCACATTCCTCTGAAACATGCTCACCGCGTGTACGACACGCCCACCTTGGACGTGTGCCAGCGCTGCGCATCCTCTTCACTCGCACTCCCACGGATGGATGCAGCAATCGTGATAGCCGCAGACAGAGCCCCAGTGAATGCCAGATGTACACCAGAGGAGAAGAACGGATCAATGAATGCTACCGATCCCTCAGCTGAGGCAAGTCCATATTTGTCGTCACTACGTACCTCCAGCATCACCCACAATCCTATACTGTGGCCCTGCATAGCTAGATGCAGCATAACTGAAGTCGCTCGTAGCCTTGACCCCACCCAGCTGACCCTTGTTGCGCAATTTGCCTTCGCCGATCAACTTCATGACGCCGGGCGCCCGACGCAGCTCTTCAAGGTAGTGGTCCTGGAGGGTATAGTCGCGGGCACCAGCCGCATCTCTGCCCGCGCGCTTCTTGTCGGTACTGATATCTTGGTCCATAACAACGCCGATGGACGTGGACCCGTCGTGCAGAGGAATAAACCAAACCCACCCGGACTCGTCTATCCTAACCATGAGTAAGAGTGCGAATATTCACCGACTAGAGAACATCACCTTCGAGGGATTCAATCCACACGGCATTCTCCCGGTTCGTGTTGGGCATGTACGAGTCAGTGTTCTCCCAATACCCCCAGCAAGCGACATTGTTGAGACTCTTGTTGAACTTGCGGTTTTTGAGATAGCGGGTCGACATGATCCCATTCCTACCAGAGGCGTCAACGAGGTAGTCAAATTCTATTCGTCCACGATCTCCAGAGGGCCTCTTCCATGATGCTGCAACTGGTTGGTTGGAGTCGTTGGTGCTGAAATGGAGTTCTGTAACTTGGGTTTCCGTGATGACACGCGCCCCACAGGAAGCTGCGTGTCGAAGGAGAAGTTCATCAAACTCCGAACGGATCTATTGATATAGATCAGCGTCATGACATGTGTGACTTGGAAGCATGAACAATCTCTACGTACGACATTCCATGCGCCATTGTTGGGATCAAGAGAAACAAAGTCGGTGTCTGCAAGTATTACTTTACGTTAGAACCACGTGACGCGAATGGACTTCAAGGCTTACATCCTTCGCGTTTGTATTGG
This sequence comes from Chalciporus aff. trinitensis, assembly GCA_038089015.1. Lineage (NCBI taxonomy): Eukaryota > Fungi > Basidiomycota > Agaricomycetes > Boletales > Boletaceae > Chalciporus > Chalciporus aff. trinitensis. Next base: position 1,069 of record JBBPJZ010000675.1, on the reverse strand, counting down.
TTCAGTTTTACGGCTGCACCAGGCTATGTTCCACCGACATTAGTTCTATTCAATAGTCCAATATGTGCTCTTTAATTGACTGACCTTGAACGCAAATCCGTAGGACTTGACAATATCTTCCGCGTCGATGAACCGCAAGAAGGGGCGTACAGAGGGAAGCATGCTTTCCCCTATGTGGTACCTGAGTGCCAAAGTCAATCTTCCTCCGGCACAAGTAAAGGGACAAATGCCAACCTAGGAAATTTGCTAGCCTCGAGTAGGACAACATTGAAACCTTCTCGGGCTAGAGCCGCTGCGGCATAGCTGCCAGCAGGACCGCCGCCGATGACGAGAATCTGGGCTGACTTGGGTGGCTAATTTGTGTGCGTCAGTGGGTGATGTTACACCTAATAGAACAGAAGTCGAGGCTTACCAAGAATTCGATCGCCATGTGCACTTAGTACTTGCATGACTGGCAAGTTGTATCGCCGGTTTTATGCCCATCGCCCACCAGAAAAGTAAATTAAAGAATCCGAGCATAAGCATTAAACTTGGAGGAACTGGTTCCGGACAGATCAGCCTGAGAGTACACACGCACGCACAGGTACACTCACTTGATATCGGGTACTCCCCCTGAGGGAACGTTTGACTGAAGCCGTGGAAAGTGTGGACAATCAGTCCTCCCGCGCCACCAAGTCTGTGGGCGGATGTGTATGGTGATCCCGCGTATTTCTTACCTGTCGCATCAGCTCGAAGCTATGTAAGTTTGATCATCATTGCGACACGCATCTAGGGTGATTGGACCAGCAGCAATAATAATTCAATTCCTTCTCCCACATGCATCAGCCCTTATGGCTTCTGAGATCTGAGGTCTGAATTGTCAAGCGCTGCCTCACACAACTCCCAGATGAGTAACATCTAAATTCTCTGATCTGATAGCAGAAGTTTGGATCAGGTAGTAGATCACCTGAATATCCAGGGCCATTCATCAGTCCATGAGAAACTGAATGATCCCAGTGAAACGCTTTACTTAGCGATAGATATCGGTTTAGGGAGCGTAGCGCATCTACAGGCACACATACAGGCACAC
>JBBPJZ010000674.1:0-15287 GCA_038089015.1 Chalciporus aff. trinitensis | reverse complement strand
TGACTTGCTGGTAATTCCCTTCAAGTTGTGGGTTTCTTCTAGACAACCCAACAACAGCAACAGCACTGAGCACACGTGAAGGGAACAATTGGTGCATAGCACCATGGTATTGGCGATGGCACTACGATGGGGAACCTTGAATGTCACTTCCAAGCAACACACACGCCAGTACCTTCATTATATGAGAACGTATCTCAAATCACTCAAAGAAATATTCCCAGATATCAATATATGCCCAAACCACCATGTGGCATTGCATCTCGATACATTCCTATGCTGCTACAGCCCTTTGCACGGATGGTGGATGTTCCTGTTCGAGCAAATCATAGGGTGCCTACAGAAGATGAATACCAATCATAAACTCGGTGAGTAAAAATAATCATAGATAGTCATTCATTTCACCTGTGAAACAGGGGAGTTGGAGAAGACAATGCTACTCACGTTCTGCACAGCTGCAAGGGTGAAAACGATCCTCCAGCACCCTGGTGCACCATCAATTCTCAGAGAGGCAAGCAATATCCTACAGCAATGCTGTGAAGCGGAAGCCTTGTCTGCAGATGCAGATATCTTCCAGGCTCTTCAAGAGCCACCGAAATGGAGTGTGCATGGTGCAGGGAATGAGATGGCAGTCAGCACCGAACTGAAGAGTGCATTGTCATTAATTGGTATTCAAGTAGAAGAGGGCTGAACAAACCTCAAGATGTTCTCGCACTTTAATGTGGGGGGATATAGATACACCACACAGGCAGTAATGCACACCAACTGCAATATTTTTTGGGAGGAATCAAGGAGTAACCTGGTACCGGGTGTCATCAAGCATATCTTCGCAATGGGGGATAAAGATAATTATTTCATTGCAGTGCGGAAAAACTTACCCATCTCCCCAAATGCAACAGATCCATTCGCACTATAAAAGGACTTCAGAGCTTCACTGTGGCAAGCCAAATATGTGCGGGAGCTGCATGTCTTTCCTTTGGGTGGAAGTACATACTGCCACACAATCCTGATGCCCTGGGAGGCAGGAACATTGGTCATGAAGCCAATGAATAGGGTAAGAGATTCTGACTTACAGTGCTCTGCAGATCATGCCAATCCACTCCTAGATCATATGAATAAATGCGACCAATCAGTAAGGGATCGGTATGGGGGCGGTAAGAGGGTACTTACAGGATATGTACTTGGTAAATCACAATCGCGACAGATGGTGATAATCTAGTATGTGTGATCAGTAAGAGAATGGTACAGGAATATGCACCTTAGGACCTGAATCATCGTGACGTTTATTGTCTTGTGATTCACTTCTGTAGACTAGTAAGGGGCACAGTACGAGTACGGGAACAGGAATGGGATATGAACTTGATAAATCATGATCGTGACGGATGAGGGTAACAACGTTTTTGTGTTTTATTGTCCTGTACAAATGGATTATTGCCCCTCGGGCCTCAATTAGGTTATTAACTACTATGATTACATGACTTTATTGTAGTGGCTACGAGTGACTATGAGTGGTGACGGAGAATTGAGGGAGATAGCAAGAAGGGAAAGAGTTGACATGAGAATTTCTTGAGCATATAAGGTGCATGGCGATTGTCAACACGTGATCTGCCATGTTTAATGATCACATGTTCACAATTGCCGTGCACCTTATATGCTCAAACAATTCTCACATTACCTCTTTTCCTCTTTCCACTAACTATCACTCAGGCACTCACACGTACTCAACTATGTAGATAATAGAATTCATATTGGTCTCAGAGGTGACAGGGGCAACAACAGTTAGCAAGGGTATGAAATGAGGTGGAGAATTGAGTTAGCTAGGTTAGAAGTCAATAGGAGTGCTAGATAGCACTGCATAAGTAACACAAAGTGAATAGAAGGTGAAATCAATAGGAAATGCATAGTGGGCAATCACCCAAAGTAACATCACACTCCCAAATGATTTTGCCGAATGCCTTTTGATTTCTGCTCATGTCTGGGCAGCTGCAGTATGTAGTTTACTTTGTTGATGTGCTGAATTGACTTTTCTTTATCCAACTTTACATGGCACTCAAGGAGTATTTCCTGATTGCATCCTGGCTTTGGATGTAGACACCATTTTCATTTCCATTGCTGAGCTCCTTGAGCCTGAATCACCATCATGTCTGGAGAAGCGCCCACACCTCCATCCCCCTCCAACCAAGCATAAATGCCTCCCTGATGCATACTGCAACATCCAGTGATCAGACATCAGGAAGAGGTTTCATGCCTTCTGTTATGGTTGCCCAATACCACCTTCACATTACTCGGACTTAATTGTTTTTTCAGGACTGATCTTATCTTATCTCTAGATCTTTCCTATCTTATGATCATATCTGCTTGCAGACACATGCTATTCTTATTCTTTGGCATGGTCACCTTTTACCTATGCATACTGTGCCTAGAGCATAGCCTTAGATACTCTTTCATTTCTGTTACTGCGCACTTGCTGCACAGGATGTTATCCCTTCATATCCACCTACTCTCTGCTGATTAGGGCTATGCTGCTGCGCACACAGTACTGTGCAGAGCTATGCTGCTATTCACTGCTGCACAGGGCGATGTTCACCTTTCTCTTGAGAACCAATAGCAGTACCCTCTTGTATCGTACACCATGCTATTATTCCTGATTTGTATTTGTTTCATAACATGTACATGCAGTAGTCTTTACTATAAAGACCCAGGAGCTAGACTGGATGTCTCCAGTTTAGTTCACTTAGAATTTTCCTCTTAACTGCTTCTGAACTCCCTTGTGCACTTTTTCCAGTGAGGTTCTTGTGTGTAGACTGGATTCCCTAGTGGTTTTGAGTTGTTTCACCTTCCCCCAAGGCACCTTTTGCACCTGCTTTATCCCACCTTGCCCACCCCCATATGTTCAATGATACATCACTGAATCTCTCCCTACATCCAGTACTGCCAACCATATTGCATCCCTCCTGCCTTGACAGCAAGATTCAGTCTATAACACACTTAAGTCAGTCACTCCTGTCCCAGGTCACTGGCAAACATTTTTCCCCAATGCCTACTGTGTGTCAAACCTCTCTGCTCAATCCAAAGCACCCTCCAAGCATGGACCACCAGAAGAACCCACCTCTCCTCCAAAGACCAAACAGCATTGCCACAAGGCTGACACCAAGATCACTGACCACTTTCAGACCTCTCCCTGTAACAAAAGGGCCCTGATCCACACCAGCTGAGTTAACAATCCTACCCCCCATCCGACTCTACTCATCCCCAATTTGTGAACAAGGACAATAGGTAGCACTTAGTAGTTAGCTGACTCATGTTTCACTTTCACTCTCTCTGCTTCCCCATTAGACTCTGCCCTTAACTGCCTTGCATGTTGGGCCATGTGACTTCAATCTCACATACCTGCACCTTTTCTACCTTCACTTTATCAACACCATGCCAATAATGTCCCACATAATGTAACTACACTCATGGGATGTTATTATACCTTAGGTGTTTCATAGATATGATCAGCCATCACAACTTGAACATTGACCCCAATCTTCTAGAAGTCCAGATTTACTATATTCCTCTACAATTTACCTGTCTCATGTGTGTAACTGTAGCTGCATGCTCCCTTTGTTCATTATTTATTATGGAATAGCCATTTGATGTCACCATTTTATTATCCATCCTGGTGTCTCAGTATGTTTCCTGGTTAGAAACCTCAGGAAGTGCAAGCAAACATAGTCCACATTGTAGGCATAGAAATAGAACAGCAAATGTGACACATCTAACACAGTCTCCAAGACTATCCTGAAATCTCAGAATCTTGGAGTGTGAGAACCCAAACTCAAATGGCATGAGATAATGGACTAGGGCTGTTCATAGCATGAATTGTCTGGGGTATAGGATGCATCAAGATTAGTTGTCCTGATCTTTTTATTTTGAGAAAGTGGCAAAGACCAGTCCTGATGGGTCCCCTCTATATAGGGACAATTACTCACTATGCTTTTGTTAATGGTTTTCGCTTCATATTCACCATATTACATTCTACAGTGCTAGTTCTGCTATTGTGTTGAATAAGGGCTAGAGTACAGGGCTCATAACCTATTACAGTCAAAAGACTTGCAGAGCGGACTAGCCACTTGTTGGATCAACTCAAGGGCTTCAGGGAGCTAGGACTAGAGTCCACAGTGAGTAATCAATTGAACATAACGCAAATACAAAGGGTAGACCGACCTAGAGTCCACAGTGAGTAATCAAAGGTTAACTAGAGTGGACTCTGGGAGGTTGTGTGTGGTGTAACCAAAGACTGGTAAACAAGGTGTCAACTAGCAAGCCACAACTGTCAAGAGCGAAACAGAACACTAAGTAGAGGCTCTGCTTGTGCAGAGCAAAGGAAAGAAGTGTGGGAAATGTACCACGTTGGTGGTAAGGGTAAAATAAGGTGGGGAATTGATCTAGCTAGATTAGAAGTCAATAGGGGCACTAGGCAGCGCTGTATAAGTAACACAAAGTGAATAGAATGCGAAATCAATAGGAAAAAGCATAGTGAGCAATCATCTAATCTAACATTACAATTATATTTTTATGCACAGCATGTTTCACTTTAAACCTTCACCGCTCCTTTTCATTTTCACTCTTGACTCATTCATTGCTTCACACTGCTATGCATACCATTCTTTGTCTGCCCTGACATCTATTCCATCTACTGCCTCATTTGGGAGCAATCAACACAGGTTGTTCTCTTACCACCATCATGTCTGTGTTAGCACCTGAGCCTCCTCCCCTCCCAATCAATCCTCCCAAGTATAAGTGCGCTCCAGGTAGCGCTGTAGTATGACAGTTTCATTCTTCATAGGGTAGATTATCCTTGCAGGGACATAAATTGATTTTTTTTGTAAAAAAGAAAAGAGCATAACCATCACATCTTGCCTCTCACAGGCACCAACTACAACACCTGGGCTGAGGAAATAAAGGCTCTAATTCATTCTAAAGGCCTCTGGCACCTTGTTAGTGGTAGGGAGCTCAGACCTGAAGCAGGACAAGGCTGCTGGTGAGCTTATGCTAAACCTCCATCCTGACCAGAGGGTGCACATCAGGGCACATCAGGACAATCCAGTTGCTGCTTGAGCTGCCCTCAAGGGGCTTTATGTCCAGCAGAAGCCTGGTACTCGCTTTGTTGCTTTTGATGACTTCTTGAGCATCAGGAACTGTCCAGATGAGACTCTTGCTCCCTCACTGCTCGAGATCAGCATGTCACATCCAGGATTCATGACTTCACCCTCACTACCCTCAATGAAGAATTAGCCTGGATGGCTATGATCAGAGCGTTTGGCCAGGACTACTACCACTTCACCTCTTCTCTATCCCTCATCTATGGCCTGAACAAGGCCATCCAAGCTGAGGATATCAATCATCATCCTCATGCTGATAGCACCAACCCCATCTCTGGCAAGTCTGTCCTTGCTGCTGCTCTTGACAGTTGTGGATGTAGCCAAACTGCACTTTGCCTGTTCTGTGACAAGCCTGGTCACTGTATTCACAAGTGTTATGCTATTCAGTGTGCTTGGGAATCTCACAAAGCGTCCGCTTGAAGCGTTCTAGCAAGGGCAAACAAGCCAATCAAGCACAGTCTACTGTCTACCGCATCTGGCACCTCCACTTCAATCTCTACCATTCTTCCTACCTCTATCCCACCTCTACCCCTACCTTTGCTTCTGCTTCTGCCGCATCTACCCCATCCAACTACCCCCAGGATGCCATGGAGCATGCAGGAAATGCAAGTCTTCATTCCCTTCACCCCTCTACCCTCTCTCACCTCTCTGTCTTGGTGCTGATGTTGATTGGAATGCAAAGTCAGGTGCCACTTCTCATATGACCCCCCATCACCACTGGTTGCACAATTATACCCCAAAATGTGTACCAATCAAGCTGGCTGATAGCACTGTTGTCTACTCTGCTGGTGTGGGCCTGTGATTGATGGGAGGAGGGTTACACCAATCGAGTTTACTCAAATCCTGCATGTTTCTGAGCTCAGAAATAATCTCTTGTCTGTCCTGGACCTTACTCACCACTCTGGCTTCATTGTCAATATCATCAATGACAACAATGCTGCATTTTTGGATGGGTGTACAGAGCCTATTAGCGAATTTGCACGTCCTGCTACATCCATTCCGCTTGATTTGTCTCTTTGGCATCGCAGATTGGCTCATCATCCCAACCATTTCCTAGCTCAAAACGGCGCGCTTTTTGTCCCCTTGAGCTTGTACACTCTGATGGATTGCTCCAGGTATTGCTTTGTTGTCCCCATCAAGGCCAAGTCAAATGTCTTTGATGTGTTCAAACAGTTCAAGGCATATGCTGACAACCAGTGCGAGCGCAAAATCAAAACACTGAGAGATGACAAGGACAGTGAGTGCATGAGTATTACTATGCTTGAATTCACTACCCAGAGTGGCAAGAGCGCCAACATACAGTCAGGAATTGTCTCCAGCAAAATGGTGTCACTGAACACGCAAACTGAGTGCTCTCTCAGTGCATAACTGCTATGTTGGACAAGTCTGGCTTGGCCAAGGTCTTCTGGGGTGAAGCTCTTGCTGCCCTTGTCCATGTCTGGAACAGATGCCTCACTGATGCAGTGGATAATGCCCCACCTTTTGAGCAATGGCATGGCTACAAACCGGACGTTCCTCACTTGAGGGTATGGGGCTGTACAGCCTATGTGCATGTGCAGCAGGACGAGCACAAAGCACTGTCTTCTCACTATGAGAAATGTGTCTTCATTGGTTATCCACCAGGTTATATAGGTTGGAGGTTCTACAACCTCACCACAAAGTGCACCTTCATTTCTGAGTGTGCTGACTTTGATGAGTGCTATTTTCTTGCCTCTAAATCTTTTCCTGATGATCATGGTGTGCCTGCACCTGGGTCATAATCCTGAACCTGCTCCACCTACTGATGATGATATTGTGGTTCCTGGTGCTTTACCTTTGCCTGAAGCCAATCCTTGACCCCCTAGTCCAGTTGGCATTGGTGCCATACTGCCTGCAAGGCAAAGAAACCCTCCTAGAGAGTGGTGGAAGCTTGCTCCATCGCAGTTGGATACTGTATCAGACTCTGAGGAAGAGGAGGATGCTTTCAAGGTTTCCTTGAGCAGTTCCAGTGAACCCATGTCACTGAAGAAGACAATGAGTCATTCTGACTCTGAGCAACAGCACCAGCAAGCGAGGCAATGGTACTTGGTGCATTGTGGCTAAGGGCCACAGCCAGCATCCTGGCTTTGATTACCTTAAGATATTTGCCACTACAGTTCGCTTGCCAACTGTTAGGATTGTGCTTGCCCTCACTGTTCTCCATTACATGCACCTTCGTTCTGTAGACATTTCAAATGACCACTTGAATTGTGAGATTGACTGTGATGTCTACATGGAGCAGCCAGAGAGTTTTGCTGAAGGTGACCTCATGAAGTTTGTCTGCTTGCTTGATAAAGCCTTGTATGGCACTAAGCAAGGGGGTCATTGCTGGAATTGCAAATTGCGCTCTGTGCTTGAGTCACTTGGTTGCAGGCAAATCTATGCTGGTGCCTCCATCTACATCTACTCTCAAGGTGATGTCTGCATTATCCGGCCTGGTTTCATCAATGATACGACCTTTGCTTCAAAGTCTTCACAGATTGAGCAGGCCATTGACCTTGAACATCCACCAACAGTCTATTATCTTATGACCCATTGGCCTTACAACAATGTGCCAAGTACCATTCCCTTGTGTGCTGCCAGCTCATCTAGAGCTGCCTGATGCCATTGCTCTGAGTCAGAATGACCCATTGCCTCCCTGAATGACAAGGGTTCACAAGAAGTGCTCAGAGAAACCTTCAAAGTATCCATATCTCAGGCTCATATGATCTAATTTTCAAGATCCTAGTGAGAGACTTGTAGTTAGGAGTACATACTACAACTCAAATCTACATCCCTTCATGTGAAACTCACTCTCTGTCACAAAAGACTGGTCTGGAAAAAGACTGGTTGTAACTGGTTCTAGACTGATCAGGACCATTTAGGACTGTCTTTTTTGGTCTGGTCTGGTTTCCAGGGTCCAGACAATTAGCTGCAGTTTGGTCTTTTCAAAAAAAAAAACAAAAAGATGGAACTGGACTGGACTTTTAAATACTAATGCTCTCATCCTTAACATTCATAGCAGGTCTGAATATATTCCTTTAGCTTATAATGAGGGACTGAAATCACTATTATCAATAGTCATTTCAATCATTATCCCACTGAGCTTCTATAGCTTTTAGGTAGGCATGTTGGAACCTAGTTCTAATATATTTACTATATCTGGATGATATGCATTAATCAATCATAATAACATAGTGAATTCAATAAACTTCACATACTTCATTTGCTGCATAACAGCTGATACTAACTAAAGCACATTTGCAGAAGTACTCAGGAACAAAATAGTCACAAATTGTGGATGACTAGAAAGCAGGAAAGGAGACAGAATCAAGTAAGGTAGTTTGAGCATTGGATGGTCCAGACATAGCATAGGGTGGTTCAGGTCAGACATCGGTGAGCCAGATGGAAGGATGGAAGAGTTGGATGTGAAGGAGGCAGCGGGTGGACCATGAACAGTGGTCAACAGATGATGGAATCCTTGTAGGGAATATATGTGTTCCCTATATCCAAGGGGAGTTAAACACTGACCATCCTCAGTCAGTCACATGACCAGGTCAGGTTGAATGGTTCTGGGATTACATCAGTGGATGACTCAGATAGCCATGGAAGTGCATGTGTTCGACCTTCATTGATTCCACTCGATTTTCCTGCCCTCTCAACCCACACTACTCATGTCTGACACTCTCAACAACATCTTTGCCATCCCTGCTTCCTGGCTCAATCCTGGAGCCACAAAGCTCAAGACAGTGCATGATGTGCTCGAGTGGCTGATAGCACAAGTGATCACACTTGCCAAAACAATTCCTGATGATAGGGAGGACTTAGCAGAGGATAAGGTGATCAGTTGGCAGATTGGGTGGTCATTAAGGTGAGCAGCTAGTTGCTTTGATGAGATCCAGCTGGTCCCAAGTCTAGGAGCAGCTTTCTCAGATTTCCAACCAGGTGAAGGAGGCAGGGTTGGAGTTTATCATTTCCACAGATGCAAAAGTGGACATCCAAGCAGCCTCCACAATGTTCATGGCCTGGAGCAAGTGGGTGGATTGGGAGAAAGTGAACCCAATGCGAGTTTTGCCCTTAGTTCTGAGCCAACAGAAGGGGAAGGCAAGGGAGATGGACTATGTAGAGATCTCAGGAGGTCCAGTGTGAAAGGTGAGTGATTCAGTTGCTTCCATAGTCCCAGCTTCAATTGACAGTGGCGAAATTGAGTGGGATGGTGATGGAGTTGGATGGATTGGTGGGAAGGATTGAGGAGATGAGAAGAAGGAGAGGATATGAGGGATCAACATCTGACCAGCCTGGCATCACAGTATATGCCTCTAATCTTTTCTTCCCCCATTGTATGTATATGATACGTCCAGTTTCCATGTACAATATATCCTTGGTCTTAAATTTGGCTCCATGTCCAAGTCTGAGTGTCTGAGAGTCAGGGGTAAGCATTCAAGTGTCTGAGTCCAAGTGTCTGAGCATCTGACAAAAGGTTTAATGCAGAACTAGAACAGTACCTGTGCATTTACATCAATCATTGACAAAGTGATTGGGCTGAATGGCTGGCCTTAGCTGAGTTTGCCCATAACCAAAAGATGTCATCTGCTACTGGGTACTCACTGTTCATTCTCAACTATGGACAACAACTGTTGATTGGGATGGATCATCAATGAGAAGTGAGAAATGAAGCTGCCAAAGACTTTGTGGATCATATGAAACAGACCAATGATAAAGCTAGATCTGCCCTTGAATTTGTGGCTGCATCAATGAAAAGATATCATGATTGCACCGCAAAAGATAGACTGGATTACAAACCAGATGACCTAGTACTTGTAGAAGTGGAACATATTCGTACTGAGCAACCAACCAAGAAGCTTGACAACCTTCGATACAGACCATTCAAAGTCATAGAAAAGGTTGGCAAATCAGCCTATAAATTGAAACTGGATTGTCAATGGCATACAATCCATCCAGTATTCAACAAAAGCCAACTATGGCCCTTTCGAAAAGGTGAATTCCCTTCACAACGAAAAGCACCCCCACCCCCTCCATTGCTGGTAAATGAAGAACTCGAACAAGAAATCAAAAACATTGTTGACTCTCAAGAATGTTGCAGTGCAATTGAATACCTTGTTCATTGGAAAGATTTTCCCTGAGAATACAACAAGTGGAAAAAGACTTTGAAGCTAGACAATGCTAAAAATGCTATCAAAGATTTTCATCGCCAACATCCTACTGCCCCACACCCCTTGACATGCATGCATCTTTGCATATGCCAATGCATGCCCCACTTGTCTCAGAGAACCTTTACCAATTACCACTGGCATTCTTCCAACATCAGAGTTCAAAGAATACCAGCAAATCTACAATTGATATCCCAATTCCATGTTCGAATTTCCACCTGATAACTATGAGTTCAAAGACAATGAATATCTAGTTGATAATAGTCAAAGCATGGAAGCTTCAATGTAAAAAGGGGGTGATGTTAGAACTTTTCATTTCTTCTATATTTAGTAGTGGCTGTATACAGAACATTCTAGAACCATTGATGTCACAACTCATGTATGCCTCATGTAACATAGCCTTAGGATAATATATAAGGCTGCCTGTACAGTAAAATGCTTCTCTAGTCTCGAATACTACTTTTTCCTCACTTGATAGTGAGCCTCTGGGCTTGTCCTTGTGTGTATCTAACAGGTGTTGTCAAACTTGGCACTTTGGCATTGGATATTGCTGCAAAGGCCAATGACAAAGCCTGGAGTTCAGGAGAAATGATCTCCAGCTCCTCTAATACTAAGGCCTTTTGAGTCTTAGGTTGGACTGCAGATTTACCTGGAGTGGAGCTAGGCTTCAAGGATATCACTACCCCATCAAACCAAACTCGTTTCCCTGCCTTGGAAGCCTTGTCTGACTGAAATGTTGCCCATGCTTGAGCAATATAGGGGTGGAAGTCCAGATCCATGATGTTCCATGATAAGTGCTGGTTAGTCTAACCTACAGAGGTGTGGAACACTGCTGGTTCAAAATCCAAGACAGCATCAATCACTGGGTAGGCTGTAAGAATATTAGATAACATAGCAGAAAGATGAGCAGCCTGGTCCCAAGTAAACCCTGAGGATCTCGATTCACCTGGCATGGCTGAGAATGAAACCCTTGAAGCCCTTTCAGACTCCAACTGCTCCATGCACTCCTTAATGCATTTGAGGCCCAGGATATGAGGAATCTGGGCCTGATCTGACATGTAGAGATGACCATCAGAGCCTCAGACAAGGTGGCCAGTACTGAGGAATTTGAAAACATGAATGCACAACCCAATGTAGTGGCTGTATTCCACACAGAATGCACAGTTGAAGGATCAGGTTCAGGCAGAAGTCATGTTGAATTCTTGCTTGACTGGTGGGGTTAGAAGCAATGGTGCTAGGGGCTGATAGACAGGGAGGGCTGATGAATGGATTTGGTAGTGGATGGGACTGGATGTTGGTGTCAGGAGATGGTGGACTGAAGTGGAGGAATTAACCAAGGGGACTGGGGTGTGGCACACTGATCCAGTAAGAAGGAACTTGGCAGCAGTAATGATGTCTGCCATTGGGTAAGAATCATTGGGATGGAGATCAAGTTTAATGATTGACAGCCAATGCCTAATTTTGGATTTGATATCAGTAGGAAAGCCTGATAAGAATAGCACATTCTGCTCTATCTTTGCAAGTTTCCAGGTCTGGATTAGGTGTGCAGCTGCCTTGGTGAACTTCTGCTGGTAGTCCCTAAGGTCATCCTGGCTGCGCATAGTCTTGTTTTTGTAGTCTAGAATCAAATATTGGAAATCAGCATGGCAGAAGTGATCCCTACCTTCACAATCCAGATACAGGGCTTTGATAGCAGTGATAAAGGTATCCCAGTCAGCTTGGTTTGCCTGCACCTCAGTCAGGGTTTCCCAGATCTCTGCTTCATCCAAGTTCACATACCAGAGAGCAGCTCAGATTTTGGCAGCATCGTCAAGGATAGCAGCAGTTCCTAAAAGGTCAATGTTCTCCAAGTAGCAAGGGAGTTGGGCTGGGGTCTTTCCATCAAATTTGGAAGCATTGGAGGTACCCCTTAAGGGCATCTGGATAGGGTTGTTCATAATTAGGACTGGAGAAGTTGGTAATAGGTTCTGATTCAGAAGCAACAGGGCTGGGGCAGTCAGAGAAGTGGTCAGACTTGAAGGTGATGATAGTGGATTCCCTCCCAGAGGTCTGGAATGTGTTGGGAGAGTTGGTAGAGTATTTTCCCAAAGGAAGAATAGTATGTCCAAAGAAGAATCCAACAGTGTTAAGGGTGAGAGTTCTGATCCCCAGGAATGTTCGGGTGATGGAAGGGGTGATGGAAGCTGAAGGTTCTGAGTCCTTGGAGGTGTTGACTGATGGAAGACTCCAGGAACTAAAAAGAAGGCTAAACTTAGCTCTTCAAGTGATAGTGCCTGCAAATCTATCAAAGGAACAGGGATGGAAGCAGAGATTACTGGATTAACGTTATCCAGAATGTATATTTCTAGACCTGGATCGAGTTGATCTGGGGGGATGGTAATTGGTGTCAGGAAGTCAGAATCTTTGAAAAGGCTGAGATCCTTGCCAAGAAGATCTTTGAGCTCTTGTTGCTGGGGAGTGGGCCTGAGGGTCCTTCTTGTCAACTCTTTGCTACCCCTTGTGGTGGGCTTCAGTTGTAAAGATAATACTAACCTGCAGGGAACAAAGGAGATCAGTAGCAAAGGGGTGAAGGGTGTGATATAAATTCAACCCTAAAGGAGTACAAGAGAAGACAAAGTTAGAAGGGTGGTGCTCAAGACTTTTCACAGCTAGTAGGGTGCAGAAGGACAAGTCCTCAGTTGAGTCCAAACTGTCCAAGCATTCTGAAGAGTCAGATTCTTCAAGGATGATTGGAGAATTGATTAGAGGAGATCTGAGACAGAGGGAGGGTTTTCAGATGCTTAGGAGACTTAGGATTCCATGTAGAAAGAATAGAAAGGAAAAAGATCCTATTCCAAATGTCAAGTACAGCCTTTTATAGTCTGGGTAAACCTGAGACTGTGACAGAACTAAAGATAGAGGTGAAGAAATAGTAGGGATAGATTACAGGACGACTAGAGAGCAGGAAAGGAGACAGAATCAAGTAAGGTACTTACCAGCAAGCTGGTAGGACGAGAACAATGGACTGGTAGGACGAGGACAATGAACTGGTAGGACGAGGATAATGGACTGGTAGGACGAGGACAATGGACTGGTAGGATGAGGACAATGGACTGGTAAGACGAGGACAATGGACTGGAGACTTGAACAAATGGCCCTAAGACGAACCCGAACAATTGTAGTCTGAACCTGAGTGTGAATGTCCAAACATGTGTCAAGTGACAAAGTCCGAGTGTTGGATGGTCTGGACATTGCATAGGGTGGTTTGGGTCAGACATTGGATGAGCTGGGTGGAAGGATGGAAGAGTTGGATGTGAAAAGGAGGCAGCAGATGAACCATGGACAGGGATCAAAAGTTAATGAAACCCTTGTAGGGAATATGCGTTCCCTACATTTGGGGGGACTTAGACACTGATTGTCCTCAGTTAGTCACATGACCAGGTTGGATTGAATGGTTCCCAGATTATGTCAGTGGGTGACTCAGATAGCCATGGGAGCATGCGCGTTCAACATTCATTGATTCCACTCAATTCCCTTGCCCTCTCAACCCTTACTACTCATGTCTGACACTCTCGACAACATCTTTGCCATCCTCGCTTCTCAGGTCGATCCTGGAGCTGTGAAGCGCAAGGCAGCACACAATGTGCTGGAGCAGCTGTTGATGCAGGCAGCTGCACTTGCCAAAGCAACTCCTGATGATAGAGAGGACTTAGCGAAGGATCAGGCAATCTGGTTGGTGGACTGGGTGGTCATTAAGGTGAGTGGATAATTGCTATTGATGAGATCCAGCTGATCCCTAGTCTAGGAGCAGCTTCCCCAGATTTCCAACCAGGTCAAGAAGACAGGGTTGGAGTTTATGATTCCCGAAGAAGCAAAAGTGGACATCCAAGTGGCCTCTGCAGCTTTCATGGCCTGGAATGTGCAGGCAGATTGGAAGAAAGTGGATCTGATGTGGGTATCACCCTTGATTTTCTCACAAAGCTTGGGTTGAAGCAGATGAAAAGGCAAGGCAAGGGAGATGGATTACATGGAGATTCCAGGAGGCCTGGTGCGAAAGATGAGCAATCCAGTCACTTCCACAGTCCTGGCCTTACTGTTAGCTCTAGAGATCATGCCAGTCCCTGCAGGAGAAGGAGGAGGAGAATGAAGAGATAGTGAACCCAGGGCTTTCACTTGGGTCAAAGGGTCAGAAGATGAAGACAACTCCAGGCCCCAGTGATGTTATCCATGACCATCCCTGTGAGGGATATGAGAAGGTAGATCAGGAGTGTTGGGGAGTGGATGGGATCACCTGCAACAGGTGTCGCTTCAAGAAGGCGAAATGTACATTTGTGGGTGAACAAAAGGGAGTAGAGAACAAAGAGAAAGAGAAGAAAGCAAAACCCAAGGCCAAGGTCAAGGGTTCAGGTGAGTCCTCAATCACCTTTTCCAAGTTTGAAGATTCTGACCAAGTCCACAAATCGTAGCCAGCTCCTCTCGTTATCCCCCATCTTCCCCTGTTGATGGATAGAGCATCTGAGCATCCAAGTCTGTGCATCCAAGCATCCAAGTGTCCAAGTCCAAATGTCCAAGTCCAAACCAAGTTGTTGATACTAACACAAAGAGAAATCAGCATTTATAACTAGGGGAAACACTAACAGGTCCCAAATTGCCGAGTTCGCTGGGCTTGTCTTCTTTGGACATCTTTCACATCTATCCCTAGCCTGAGTCCCTTGGGTGTGAGGTACCACTCAACTTGGCTTCATCATTCTTCTTCCAAGTCTATCTTGACCTGATTTCCTTGTGTCCAATGATATCATAAGTCCATTAGAAAATAGAGAAGAGAGTGAAACAACCAATGAGTGTGTATCCCTTGCGCATTAGAAATCCAAAGGGTAGTAGGGAGACTAGAGGATACTTCAGTAGAGAAAGGAGAGATGCATCTATAGTAGGGTGTCGTTGTTTTGACTTTGTTCTTCAGAGTAGTGATGTAGTGACTGTTTAGGAATCTAGAGAA
>JBBPJZ010000673.1:0-15296 GCA_038089015.1 Chalciporus aff. trinitensis | reverse complement strand
GAGGTTCAGGTTCAGTTTCAGGTTCAAATCCAAATCCAAATCCAATCCAATCCAATCTTGGATTATCCGTGGATGTGCACACACACGCGATGTGCTTCTGCCCGTGTGTGTGTGTACTTTTGGGGGTGGGGGGGGAAGGCTCAGGAAGGATATGGCAAGTGGAAATGCGAGGCTTGTCAGTGCGGACATGATGCCAGAATGCGATTGGACGGGGTTCTGAAATTCAGATGACTTATTGGTATTGACAGAGTTTCGGGGTGGTGTCGATCCCGACTGGCCCATGGGTGGCGTGGGCGCACTCATGATCAGGACCGCGGGCTTGGACACGTTTTGAAAGAATTTGTGAGTGTGGGGGCGTTCGGTCGGAGAGTGGGATGCATACGTCAAGGCTGGATTGGTGTTCCTCCATATGCATATGTGCTCGTACTGTACTCTGGATCAGCACTCGGACCTGCTAGCTCGTTATCCCTCCGTGAGACCTGCTCAGGATGCCGAGTTTGAACCCGAGATGTCGTGCGAGTTGGGAGTTGTTGGATATTGAGATGAGCTTTGAATAAACGCGCGTGCATGGGACCGATTTGGGACCGATAGACGGAAATGAAAGACCACCATGAAGCACGGCAGAACATGAGCATCTTTGCACCGGCACTCCGGATCAAAAGAGCATGGATGGCGACACTGAGATTTTCAGATGTGACGCGTACGATCGTGGTTGATCATCTTAGCATCGTGGGGGACGTGGGCAGAGGGGTAGCTCTTTGAAGCAGTTCTAGGCATTTGCACCGGAGCTAAGGTAATGGGGGTATCGCATACACAGGAAGCCTACTAGAGGCATTACTCGGGAACGGATAGAAAGTTCCTACCAAACCAAGATGCATACACACAGAAATATATTACACACAACGCACCAAAGATCCCGAAATCACATAAACTCAGAGATGTAACATCATCAATATACTCACGCCAACGCACCCTGAAAAAGGGTTTATCAGTACTTGACAGACAAGACAATCGCACCGTCGCCATCCACTCACCATAGGGTCCCAAGCAGGGAGAACGACTGCGTCGCCCGCCTCGAACACTTTCACGAGTTCCTTTGGCGCCAACGACTTGTGTACGACGACTTGGTACACGAATCTATACGGACAAGGGTTATCAGTCAAGATCCGGGACGGAAGGATATGGGAACACACTCGTCGAACCATTTCTCGCTCATAACCATGTATCCCTTGAAGCAACTTTCATCGCCCCACGAGTTCTCGACCTTGAATCGCACTGGACGACCAGTCTTCTCGTCGACGTGGACACCCGAGATCACCATTGCGTGGGTCATGGCTGACTCGTTGGTTTGCAGACGCTGAGCCTTGGTCAAGCCCAGTGTGATGTTGAATGCTTGCTAAATCCCCAACAAGAGGGGGTCAGCACAGGGCATTGACTGACGAAACGAGAACGGTGACTGACCTCATACTGATGGTAGGCGGTGTCCATGATACCAACGTCCTTGATCGAGGATGAGAACTGACCAACGTCACACCCGAAGAAGACGGGTTGACCAGCTTTGATCGTCCGGACCACTGCTGCCTTGAGTTCATCGCTCGTGGTGTTGACGTCTCCAGACAGGTCAACACCGGCGCATGTACGAATGAATAATATACTCACAAAGAACAGGACGACCACCCCAGATGTTCCCAAGTTTGTCAACCGTGTACAGCTTGTTGTACTCATTTCTGGGGTCATTGATGAGCGAGAAGCAATCCGATGACTAGATACTTGTCAGCATCACATCTCCAAGACCAAGCGAGTTACGACTGACAGGATACTTGCTCGTAAACGCCTTGTAGAACTCCAAAGGCGTACCCTCCCACTTTGCGTATTTACCCTCCTCGTTGTAGTATTCCCAGGTAAACGGAACGTCGGGTCTTGGCGGGACACCAAGCGTGGCAGTCATTACGGTGTAAACCTCCTGCATGAGCACCTCCTTCTTCGCACGAAGTGTAGCTTGTATTTGTTCGGATGACAAGGAAGCATCCCCACGAAGAGAGGTAGAAAGGGCACGAAGAATGAGGGCATGCTCGCGCAATTTGGTTTTCAAGAGAGTATTGATAGGACCAGAAGCGCTCGAGTGGAACGACTCGGGGTATACGGCCTGGGGCACAAGACCGTAGTTCTGGGATAACAAGTAAGCGAGCAGAAACATTCCAGAAGGGAGTAATGTGAACCTCGAGGAGGTTCACGACCATGTCCCATTGTCCACCATCACCGATAGGGTCTTGAGCCAAGAAGTTGACAAGCCGGTCATCCACCGGAAGGTTAGCATTCTGAATAGATAGCTCGAGGTAGTGGTTCGACTTGTTCAGCTTGTCCCAGAAGAACAGGTATGACTGCGGGCGCAAAACGGATCATAAAACACGCCGTAATGGGGAAGCGGAAACAAGGGTTCCACTGACCTGGGAACACTGGAAGTCCCTGAGCTTGAGCTTCTTCATGATCTCATACCGGATCACGTTGGTTGTTGCGAACAACCAACAACGACCGCTCGACTTTTGGTTCGTGACGGGTCCCGTCTTGAACTCGACCTCGGTGTTGAACACATGAGGGATAGCGATCTGAGCCTCGCGAGAGGTCAAGGTGGTCTTGATATTCTCATGAGCCAAGATCGTGCGGGCGAGTTGGATCTTCGGGTCAGTAGCAGCGGAGGACTCCCATGCCTCGAGGTTGGAGAGTTGAATGGAGCCGTTCCCGGACTTGGGTACTGCCACGGATACGGGGAGGTCCGACTTGACGAGTACCTTTTCGTCGAGGGATTTACTGGTACGGTCGTATGCTCGGATAGACTGAGGAACGACCCTTGAGCTGGCTGAACCCATGGTTGTTACGCAAATGTAGGGGAGGATGGGGAGGGAGAGGGGGACAGGTGAAAACGAAGTTGACCCGGCACCAACTCGGAGTTGTTCATTTATATACACCCTTATCTCGTCAGCGTCGCACACGACTGGTCAGTGTAGACCTCGTGATTCACTCCCCCGGGCAATTTATTCGGTCAACTCGGGAAAAGGGACCAGGTGGGATAGACCAGATTTTCATCGGGCGAACACCGTCCACTCGCACTCAGGTTCGCACTGTAGTCTTACACCCAAAGGGCGAATACTGGCCCAATAGAGTGGTGGTGCACCACAAAAATCGCCACAGTCGCCACAGGGACATCAAGGCTCCTGAGACTAAGCCATATGCATGCAGAAATCTTAGTATCACAGATCTGTACATTCACTCCCGGTGCGCCAATCCGATGTGCAGCCCGAGTGATCGTATGTTGTTTCCACATGTTTCAAAGACATTGCACTGCCAAACTACTGCCAAGGAGAGCGAATGAGGAACAATGCACGTAAATGTGCGGAAAACTTGACAGATGTTTAAGACATGTCCTTCACAGAGATTGCTCACCGAATAAACGTGGAGGTGTCAAGCGACGTTCAGCCGTCTTTTTTTAGGTTAAAGTTATAAACATCAATCGTCACATAAGCACAAAACGCCCTCATGAAGACCACCTGTGAGGGGGGGATGCGGCAACCACGGTGCGGATTGTTGAGTTGCCAGCGATAAAGTCCGTTTTATAATTTGCAGACTGTGAGATGTGGAGACAGAAGACCTACCCAGCAACCGAATGTTACTGCCAAGATATAACGACAACAATGCCACGTAACGTACCATGCATGAATAACCGCCCTCGTTCAGCATCGTAGACAGCGCTAGTGCTTCCCGACGCGAGTTCGCCAGGGTCTTCAAATAGCTTTTGGGAACGATCAGCCACCAACTCGTGTTATTCTTGATGAAACATACCTTGTCAACAAGGTACTTTTCTCCGTAGAAAGCACTGACGCCACCGTTGGCTGTAATCCTCAATGCAGAAGATGGGACCAAGGCAGTGGGGTCGTTGATCTGCCGCGTGACCAGGCCAATTGCATCAGCCAAACCTTTACATACGGCTTGTTGAGAATCTCTACGCGAAATAGGAATGATGTGAACAGCCTACCTGCGCCCCAGACTGCACCATCAGCGTCGATGGACAGGTTGTCAATCGATCGACCTGCAGACAAGTGGAACATCAATCCGTTGATTGGATTTGAAAATGCACAGCACTCACCTGTTTTGATGACCTCGATGAAAGCAAGGGTATTGTCCGACTGTCGTTCTAGAACTGTGACATCTCCAAGAACGCAGTCTGCGACATAGAATGTATCATTACCGGGGTTCAAGCCTTTCACGATTCCGTTGCTCGCATGCAGTCCGGTGTAGGCAAGCTTACACCCCTCATCCACGTGGCAAAATCCAACAGACGTGTCTGAAGCCAATGAGTATAAGCTCACAAGTCTTCCCTGTGTATATGGTCAGACTTTGAGGGGAGAGGAAGACAAGAGAGCATACAATACCAGTTTTGTGCTTGTGATCATTGGTGAAGTGGAAGCTCTTCCCGTCTGCAGAGCCCACGATGTCATTGGGAGTGTGTATGACTGCCGGATCGTGAAAAGTCTTGACGTGTTCCAGCGTGGTACCTCCTATTTGTATTTTGAATAGCTCAATCACGGAGTCTGCACCAACTTTCCGCGGGTCCGCTGCATTAGGCAGCCTGTGGTTGACAAGGTAGACGTAAAGGAGAGAGGGGTCCTGCGAGGAAGGCACGACGTCCATTCCATGCAAGGAAATTCCGCGCGGGGATACGAGTCCAGAGAACTCGAGTCTTTTAATCTCATTTGTCTGAGGGTCATAAGTTGCCACATAGTCGGTTTGAGAGATTCCAGACGCATTAAATCGTTCCAGAGTTGGCATCCATCGTGTACGACTGTGTGGAGACGAGCATGCAAGGTATATGATGCCTGTTGGCTGATGGAGTACGACCTCTGCAGGGTGTGGCAGAATGAGTCCTGGTGAGCTGTCCAGCGGATCATTGAGCACCTACTCTCGCACGCCTGGAGTTCCGGTACGATCTTGCAGTCGCTGTTTCCGATGGGATTTATAGTAGTCCACACGCCAGTTGCATGCAGAGCGGGTCTTAGGTGGAAATAAAAACCAGTGAGCAATGCCAGGAACAGGGCTAGGGCACTGAATGCTGCTCTGCTCATGGGTGTAACAAGTGACTAGCACTGTGTACCCACGTCGGCGTCAGTGACGCGTAACAAGCGCATGTTTACAACCACGTGACGATGATCCGGTTTGGCGACGGAGATGAAGTTTCAAAGGTGACGCCGGTGAAGCTACAAAGGTCAGTCAACTCAAATCGGAAGTGATACGCCGACTCCTAACCGTCTCCACTTCGCACTCCACCAACGACGTTATCTTACGTTTTATTTTATATTTTTCTTATCTTCTCTTTTTTTAGTGATCAAGGCTAATGTCCTTGGCACGTGACCAGCAGACCAGAGTCAAAAACCATCGAGGGTCACCGGAAGCTACTCGCACAATTCCCTCGTCGTTCACGCCGTCCACCGCCCATCAAACTCTCATTTTACGACTGGTCCCAGCTCGGGCACGTTTCCAGATGACTATAGATGTATTGCAAGTCCGTCATCCACTTCTAGCTCTAAATCAACAACAAACTCGCTGAAAATACAGGTTTCAGCGCCAAGTTTGGCGTACACATGTCTCGGCGGTTTCGTCGTTTTGGTGTGTTTTATTCTCTCTTGTCTTCACGCTTGAGCGATCGGCTAGTGACGGAACCGTCCCGTACTACCCTCTGTCGGTGCCGTGAGCCTAACACGTTTATCGATGAGAAGCAGCATAGCATTCTGCATCCGCTTGACTTCCACCATGATCACCATGCTGATTATGTTTCATCTAGTTTTCTATGGTGTCTCTCCTAGTCAAGGAGACTGTGCGTCATTGTCGTCATTCATTTTCGTCATCCGCTTAAAGTCTAGTCTAGTTGTATATTAATGAGGTCGTTCTTGGTACGGGGTTTGGAGTGATCATTGGTCCTTTCGTGGCAAATATCTTTGATCCTCGCTCATGGGGAGGTGCCCAAGAGAACAAGATCACTCTCGAGATCATGCGAGTGGTTCTGGCTACCGGTTTGTTCGCGGTTGGCGTGGAGTTGCCTGGTGCCTACATGAAAGAGCACGCCAAAAGTCTCCTCATCATGGTCGTTCCAACCATGGCTTTCGGTTGGGTCGTCGTCTCAGGTATGCCTCCCCTCTGACGCCATATCCCCCATCCTCACAGCTTGTCACAGCGATCCTGCACTCTCTATTCCCTCGTCTCGATGAGGTATCAGCACTTTGCATCGCTGCTTGCCTTACCCCAACTGATCCCGTCACTTGCGCTGCCATCACTCGTTCGTTTCTTTCAATTTCAATTTTCAAACCAGTCCTCAGCTTGAAATTTTTTTCTAGGCGGGAAATTTGCTACAAAGCATGTTCCTGTTGAAATTCGTCGGATTCTGTCAGCCGAATCTGCGGCGAACGATGGTCTGGCATACCCCTTTCTCACTATTGCACTGTACCTGACTGTTGAAACCTCAACCCGGGTGGCCATCGGTAAATGGTTCCTGATTGGATGGTTATGTGAGTTTCTCTCCCGAGGTTACACAATCAGCGTTCTGACAGCTCCACAACCCAGATCAGGTTATTCTGGGCACGATCCTTGGAGCTATGCTCGGTAGGTTGAGTTTGCCAGCCTTTAATGCGCACTTGGTTGATGATTTTACAGGATTGCTGTTCTCTAAATTAATGAGACTTAGCCATCGCAAGGGGTATATCGACCGCGAGTCTTACATCGCGCAGTACCTTGCCCTTGCTCTCTTTACTATTGGCGTGACAAGCTCGATTGGCGCCGACGATCTACTGGCGTCCTTTGCAGCGGGTAAGAAGCCTTATCGCTGAAACATTCGCCAAGTCTTACCCCCTCCTCACCTAGGCTGTGCAATCTCGTGGGATGGTCACTTCAACACCCAGACAGCGGACGACTCGTTCTCTTCTGTTGTCGACTATGTCTTGAACTGTGGCTGCTTCATCTACATCGGTGCATGGTTGCCTTTCGATGCATACAATTCGCCAGAATTGGGACTTACCCCATGGCGGTTGGTCGTCTTAATGATTGCCATCCTTGTCCTTCGGCGTATTCCCTCTTTACTCCTGCTCTATAGGTGGATACCTGAGATCACATCTTGGAAGGAAGCGTTGTTTTCTGGACACTTCGGTACGTGATTCATACGGTTCTCGAAAGACCACGTACTAAGATGTTATCGACAGGTCCTGTACGTATCTGCCCCTGTTTTCCACTGTTGTAGTTGACTCACATCAGATATAGATGGGTGTCAGTGCGGTTTTCGTCTCCGCGTTAGCTCGTACACGCCTCCCAGCACCAGAAAATCCGCCTGTTGGTCAAGGGCAGTTACTTGCGGCGACTATCCAACCAATTGTTTCATTCATCGTCCTTGGATCCATCATCATCCGTGCGTATTTTTGGTATCGGCCTTGTGATGACCGCAGCTTATCCATCGATCACAGACGGTCTCTCCATCCCATTCTTCAACCTGGGAAGAGGCGTGCATTCTCGCACTGCCACACTCACTTGGACCTGGACCCGTACCAGAACTGGCGCAACTGTTCCAGACTGGCTGTTGTATGCTCGCCGTCCAGAGAATGCGGCTCCGGTTATCGCTTCTGCTACCGTTGATCTTGAACGAGGCAGCGAATCCAACGGTAAAGATTCTGTCACAGATTCTGTACAGGACCACACTGGTGATGGGCAGCCAACTGCAGCTGTTGAGGAGGTTGCAGCTATTGAAGTAGAAGAGGAAGTGGTGACGATCATCGCAAACGATAGCACTGGCAGCGTTGACTGTGATGGCCAACCTGCTGAAACTGCAGAAGTCTGTTTCCCGGTTTCCTTTTCGTCTTAAAATACGCTGAAGAACTTCCTTTGTGGCCTTTTCTAGGTTGTCATAGCACTAATTGAAGATGCCGAAGCAGATAGTGCACCTGCGCAGCCAAAACTGGTACGCTTCCCTTCCACTCAATAACATTTGCGGCGTGTCCGGACTGGACTCGGACTTTCTGAGCACAAGCATGGTAATGAGATATTACGATCGACACTGGTTGAACCTGTGTCGCTGTCTATAGATGCCCATATTCACTCCCCATCCCTGTTTCCTTGCCATTTTCTCCATCACCTTCATGTTGCGATGACCCTTTATCCGCATCACCCTGTGTCTGTTATATACTGCATTTCTTGCGTTTCCGTTAGAATCTACATGTGTGCTCTCCTCGATGTTACAAGATTGTCCGTCGGATAGGCCCGATGAGAACGGAATAAACAATAAGCAGGGTATGTGGGGTGAAAACCGAACGAAGGGACGAGAGCGCGGTGTCCTCTGCCTGTATAAGTCCTGTCGAATAAATATGCACCAATCTAGATGGTGATCACAGGTATGCTGTGTCAGTGCCAGGGTCGGTGTGGATGAAATGAATGTGTATGCCTATCCATCGATATGAGGCCTCAGGGTTACTCAAAAGGATTAGTACGTCCAGCCTAGGTTTTGCGTGTTGAGTGACGATCAGACAACGGGACGAGAACATTAGGGTAAACCGAATGCTGTGACGTACCTGATTTTCACCTCCCCTATCAGGTCCTTCTCCGCACCCACATAACCATTCATGCCACCACCGCATTTCTCGCTGTTCTTGTGGATCCAGTCGTAATGGGGGACTTAGTACCGGACGAGGTGTGGGTTGAAGAGGTATCGTATGTGGCGTGTCGTCCGTCGGGGGCGGTGGGAGTCCAAGTGGCCGTGGAGGTGGAACACTTGCAGAGAGTGGACGTGTATGTCTCCTACTCTCGTCTACGTTCGCCAGAGCGGCTGGCGCACTCGACTCTGCAAAGGGTGATATAGGGGGGTGGGGTACGGGTGATGTGGATCGGGAAGGGGAAGGTGTGAACGCTTCGTCAGGGTGTACGAATGGGTTTTCAGGTGTCAAGGTCGACGACGTCAATGTGGATGTGGATACTCCATGTTCGAATATAGATGCGCTGGGTGAGTGAACGGTGACAGCAGGGGCTGGGTCGATGTCGTCGAGGGGTACGGCGTACCCCTCTTTTGTGACGTCGACTGAATCGTGTGATTTGAATGCGCCGGGGGTGGAACGTTGGGATGGGGTACGGGAGGTGCCGGTGAGGACGTGGCTGGCGGTACGGGTGACGCTGGAGATGAGAGAAGGGCCGGTGGAGTATTGGATGGATTCGCGAGCTGATTTCCGGCGTTGACGTTCGGCGAGTTCCCAGCGTTTGAGAGTCTGGTAATGGAGGTGAAGGAAGGACGGCGTCAGTTGTACGTTTTCATTTGATGGATGAAAAGGTTGACATGCTAAGAACGCGAGTACGAAATGGAGTGAAGAGTAACAGAAAGGGGGAGGGGAAAGGGTTGTTCGTCCAACAGACTGGTTGCGCGGAGAACGTACCTCTTCTACCCGTCGTGTTTCTGCAGCTTCGTCCGTCATGGGTGGATATGCTTCGCGTGCACATATGTGGTGGTCACCGTCCACCGTCTCATCGTCGTCCTCTTCCTCCTCTTCCTCTTCCAGCCCTCCTTTTCCCTTTCCTTTACTCAACCCAAGACTCCCAGAAGACCCAGGCGACGATATCGACTTCTTCAACTCAAAATCATCCAGACCCTTTACCTCGCTCCACGGTCCACTCGTAAACTCTGACATTTCCTCGAGCAACGTTGGTGAGGGTGGTATAGCGGGTAAAACGACCGTGCCTGAATCAATGTGCGGTGATAGCGACGTCGTCGACATATGTGTATCTCCTCGCTCGGTGTCGGTATCAGTTTTGTCAGTTGTTGTGGGTCGCTCGATTGGTCGTCCGTTTGAAGTTTTGAGTTGGATAAACCCGCAGTGAGAGTTGAAATGAAGGCGTCGTGTCGGGATTCGGGTGGCGAACTATGGCAATTGACAACCGAACTTCAACCGGCGGACGGTCCAAGTATCTATCCCACTACTACTCCCTCGCGGATATATCTCACTCTACGTATTTCAATCCTAGAGAACGTCAACGATGACCTACGACAACTCAGGCGAGCTCGTAGCTTAGTTACACGTCAACGTCAGCTGTTCATAATCGGCCTCGGCTCGTACGCTCACAAAACGGTGTGTGTAAACTTAGAATGTATTGATGATTGATTAGTTCACATTGGTTCACATCCACGATGTGGAGATAATAGCGACCAGAGCCGCTGTTTCCTGGTGGCAAGGGTGCAAAGGAGTTGAACCGAAATTCGAGGATCATCAAAGGATCAAGATCGAGGATATGGACGAAGGATCGAAGACTCCACAGGTTTTCGAACCCCCACGTCGTTCGTAGCCCTCTCGCCAACCTGTTTGTATTGGGACGGTTGACGCTACTCGTATCGGGCAAGCTCATCGGCATCCGGTTTCCCAATTTCAGTATACCTTCAGCTACTCTCCACTCAACCACTGGCCTGCTCGAGAGGGTAGTGACGGGATATTATCATCCATTGGTTTTCGAGGTTGGGCTTATCTGTAAGTTTGTAACACCGAACTTCTCTAGTGTTTCTGTACACGAAGGGCATATATTAAGGTGTGGATGTCCGTATAAAGGATGTCCATTGGTACATCTTCCTAACTCACCCGTTTGTATTAACCTTGCCCGGTGCCCGCGTTTATCTGGGCTGCATCATCGAGCTGCCTTCCTCGAAATCACTCCTGTCGTTAGAGATGATATAACGAAGGCCCGATGCTTTGGGTGCATGCTGTAGCATGGGCCTTGACGAATCTTCCGACTCGCCACGGCTATACATCGTGTTGCGCTTGCTCCCCAGAGACACGATCGACATACGCGCCGTTTCCTGCATCTGCTGGAGGCGTTGCCGTAACTCGTTCTGGACAAGGTTGAGTGGGTGGCACTCGCAAGCGGTAGACGTGCACTTGCCTGTTCTTGCCAGTACTGCTTTCGCTTTTCGCGTTCCGTGTCACGATGACGTCCATGGAAGATGGTTAACCCAGCTAAAGTGCCGCACATTCCTGTGGTCGCGATGAGCTGCCTGCTTTCTGTTGCCTCAGGAATGATCGGACGCACCACCAAGAATGCTGAGGCCGACGAGGACGTAGACCCAGACACCGAACTCGTTTTGGATATCAGAGCTCCGCCCACAAGTTCCATTACTTAGGCAGTTGAACGATGCACATCTAGGAAATGAATTAGATGCCCGGGAAGCCACACGCTCACACCAAGGACGTACTCTTTGTCGGCAGTACAGGATGCGCCCACGACCAAGGATTGCATGCAGACCAACAGTTGAGAATCACAGTACGAGCCAACTTGACAATTTCCTCTGTCCGCCGGTCATCAGTGCTAAATGAAATACGAGAGGAGTATGCGAAATTGCTACCGAGAAACAACGTCGATGAACTCGCCGGAGCTCGTGTATGCTATGTACGCCGTGTTCTCTACCACGCAAGGTTGACCGACGGTCGCATTGGCCCACCTAGTATGTCACAACAAAAAGGATCAGAACAATTAACCAGGGAAACACTGAAGACGAGACGTACATGCAGACGTTGTTGAGACATACAGAGCCATTGACGTTACGGCCGTAATGAGAGGTATCGGCGAGTTCAGCCCATTTGGGTGGCGGCTCGCATTGGTCTGTCGAATGTTCAAAGTCTGGTCTGAGCGGGCACTCGTGACTAATATGAAAAGAAAAAGACGCGTACCGTCACGGTTTAATTGGCACGTACTGCCAACTGCAAGCAACGGCTGGCAGGCATCACCCTCATCAGGACAGAATTGGCCAGTTGGACACTTTGGAGGGAGGTTCTCGCCCTGGAGATACCCAAACGGATACTGGTCTTTCCGACAACCTTTGAGCTCACAGATTCCCTGGTCAGAGCAATAGGTGTGGGTATCGCAGTCGCTCTGGAACTCATACGAGCCGACCCGGACACGGTTGTTCGCCGTGGTACAGTTCCCGCCTTTGGTCTGGCTACCAGCACTGGCGAGGAGGGAGAAGGAAGGAACAACGAGCGTGAGTGAAAGAACGTGCATCGACGATATGGATAGAGAACAAGGAAGCTTTCAAGTTGTGCCCGTGCCAAGACCCTCTTGGACGCGATAAATGGATAGTCTGATGTACGTACGTACAATTAGCCCCTGAGTCTACTTGCCGCATCCAGGGCAGCAATGGATCACGTCGTGAGTAAACACATCGCACTCAGTGCAGAAATCATTTTTACACTCTGGACACCGATACCGGCCGAGAGGACTGATTCCTTCTGAAGTCGGCGCAGTAGATGGCGTTGTTGGAAATCCTCGCCCACATGCATGACACACACTCGCCTTCCCTGCTACGTCCTCCACTGACATCCTGAAAGTCTCATTCAACGATAGAACGACCGACGAGATCGGCCCATGACTTACACAGCTTCATATGGTTTCACTGGGAATAGGTGGTGATAGCTTCGCGCAAGGTGTGGTGAG
The DNA here is from genome assembly GCA_038089015.1 of Chalciporus aff. trinitensis. NCBI lineage: Eukaryota > Fungi > Basidiomycota > Agaricomycetes > Boletales > Boletaceae > Chalciporus > Chalciporus aff. trinitensis. Next base: position 2,807 of record JBBPJZ010000673.1, on the reverse strand, counting down.
CTCACGATCATCAGCCCACAGATGTCACAGTCCGTTGGTACATCGCACACTTTTGCCATGCATCGGGGACAGAGAAATCCCTCGCTCCTCATGTCCGAGTGGCATACACATAGACTTGGAGGCGACGAATCGGGAAGACGTGTTGGGAAACCCATCATCATCAGATCTGCGGCAGGGTTGGTAGTTCCGCCACCGACACGAGACATGGCTCGTTGTGCCGGAGGGGGCACGAGTTCAAACAAGAGATCTTTGAAGTGTCCTTCGTTCATCGCCACGCCAAATTGGCCTGTCCATCCGCTTATATGTGAAAAGCGGTATGATAAAATCGAATGGTATCGACCCACCGCCTGTTTTATCACACATGTCTCTACAAATCTTCATCTCTGCCGCCAGCGCGACAACGGATATTCGGATTTTGTTCTTGACACACTCGTCGAGCGTGTCATGGATGTTTCCAGGATCGCAAGTTGTGAGTGACCCAAAGATGATGAGAATTTCCCGTGAAGAGTGGGTGGGGAGGTGACTACAGCCTTCAATACCAGTAACGGAAGAGGAACATGAAGCACCCTCACCTCATACTACTCCGCGCCATTTCGATCGCATTTTGTAAGCTCGGATCACCTGTAGGTTCAAGTTTTGTACGATCGTTAAGTGACTTGAGAACGTCCTGTGGGTTTCCTAGGGAAATGCGTAAGCTGGAACGGCGCAAACACCCATATTTTCATACCAGACATTTCTCCGATGCGCTCCCCGATGCCTCCACGCATACCGACGACGCCGATTTGACCAAGAGGGTTCTGGTCAAACCACTCCATTACGAACTCGCGCGCGTATTGCAGCGATAGGTCAAACCGGGTGGGACGCATGTCACGATCCATCATGGCCGCTGACAGATCGAGTAAGAGGATGAGATGTCGGATGATAGTCCTCCGTATAGCAGCAGCGGGTGCAAGAAGTCTGATAGACACGGTTGAACGCGCAGAGGACACCAAGAATTGAGCTCATATACCTTCTGCGTCTACCCCTCGCCATCAAGTCCTCCACCGCGCCTTGCAAACTGCCGCTCTCATCTTCTTGGACGGTATCCCAAGAACGTGTATAAGACGCCTCCCATGTGTATGCTTGCTAGTAGAGAATAGACTGTCAATCGGAGGGGTAGAGAAGGTGCAAAATGGACGTGCTTCCTTGGCTTTGCCTTTTCTCTTGTCTTTCTTGCGTTTGTCGGTGACTTTTCCTTTTCCTTTACCTCTAGCGCGAACTTCGTCGTCTCCAAGCAGTGAGATGTCGGAATCTGAGTCTACGTCCATGTAATTTGGATCTGTCTGCTTGGGAGGTACCATTTTGTGAACTGGTCTTGTGAGTGTAGACAGGTGTAGACTTGTGATCTGATTTGCTTCCGAGTCCAGCAAACCACCCATTCAGGGAAACGGTAACCTAGTTATGCATCTACCGTCATATCACGACTACAACAACTCAGCGCTCAGCCCCATTGACACCGTATTCGGTTGACTACTCGCTCCGCGCTGCGTGGAGAGGGCATGTCTTCAATTTATACCCTCCCTCAGGTTTGATTACGACCCTTTGGTAACTAGTAAGCTCACCCTCAAGTCACAAGCCTCACATTTGTCAGGGACTGAGTTTGTCCTGCTCCAATTGGCACTTGGCGCATCACAATCGGAGAAGACGTGGAACTAAGTAAGCACCATTCCTTACTAGATTAATGACTGCCAAGGAAGTACAACCAAGCGACGCGAGATATTGGGGAGGTCTGGATGGGCGTTTTGCGACGACTCGAGTTTCGTGTTGAAACCTTCGAACACACAGCGTTTTGCGACGACTCGAGTTTCGTGTTGAAACCTTCGAACACACAGCTCCGATGAGTCTGGGGTTTTCGCCGAGTCTCAATCACCAAGGACAAGGCTATACTCTTAACTAACGACATAACCCCAGAATGTGACCAGCGCCACTCGATTAATGGCCGCAATCGGACTTCCTTTTTGTGATTCTAATGTGAGCCGAGTTCCCCTCGAAGTTACATATAGAGTCCTACTTCGGTTCAACAGGCAAGGCTTCGGTCCTTCGCTGTAACTTCTCCCACATGCTCTCAACCGCTCAGCTCGTGTTTGTTATTCCCTTGTCAGTCGTCGTCGTCGACGCACTCCGCCGCTATATCCAAGGCAAAAGGCAAAGAAAGGGGTTGCCACTTCCTCCAGGACCAACGCCCGTTCCACTGCTTGGAAATGCCCTTTCAATCAACCTCGAGGAACCGTGGAAAACGTATACTGAGTGGCACACTGTCTACGGTGGGTTCAACAATTAGTCCAATCCCCTCATATTCCGAACGGCCTATAGGGAATGTATTGTATCTCCGACTTTTAGACCAAGAAGTCGTTGTCCTGGGATCTCAGTCGATCGCCATAGAACTGCTGGAAAAACGCTCGCACCTCTATTCGGACCGACCATTCCTTGCCACTCTCATACCGTAAGTTTTCTATGGTTAACATATTACACCTCTGATATCCATCATATAGTTTTGGAGCGGATTGCAACTTTGCTTTCACGCCTTACGGGGATCACTGGCGCATCTGCAGACGGATGTTCCACCAGACATTCCGTGCTGAGGCCGCACTCAGTTTCCACCCTATGCAACTTCGAACGGCACGTCAGCTGGCGTTGAACATGCTGGATGACCCCAAACGGTATCATTCTCACTACACCACGTAAGGAAACCACCCTTCAAATGCGAATGCCATTATAAACTCGCGTGTTGTTTTAGTTTTTCCACCGCGGTAGCCATGTCTGCTGCG
>JBBPJZ010000672.1:0-15298 GCA_038089015.1 Chalciporus aff. trinitensis | reverse complement strand
CAGAAGATTCCCTTTTGAGGAGTCTAAAACCAAATCGCGAAATTCTTCTTCCTATTAAGATCCGTCCCGAATCTGGCTGATCATTCATACAGCTATCAGCCCTGCTTGACTCAGGAGCAAATGCTATTTTCATAGATCGACAGTGGGCTACGGCACGGAAGATACCGTTAACACAGTTGAAACATGAGATCCCCGTGTATAACGTTGACGGCACTAAGAACTCTGCAGGGTCCATATCCCATTCCGCTGAATTAATTTTGGAATATCAGGGACATAGGGAAAAGGTCACCGCTGAAGTTACTGACTTGGGAAAGAATGTGTTCATTCTCGGGTTCTCTTGGCTAAAGAAACATAATCCGGAGATAGACTGGTCACAAGGCATGGTCAAGTTGACACGTTGCCCAGCCATATGTCCCCTTCTCCAGGATAAGCCAAGTATAGAAACCCAAGATCCCGATCATGAGGAAAGAAACGCTTCCTGTTACAGTGCCCTCACAAGGCGCGCTATATTCATGGACTTAACCATTTCTTCTCGCTCTATGCTATCTTATCTAATCTCTTCAGGATCTCATCTTATGATCATATCTGATCACAGACATGTGGTATTCCAGTTCGTTGCCACAGTTGCCACCTCACTTCCACTCTATCCCCATATGGACTAATTACATTCTCACGGTTCATCTCCGCTTCATTTACGCCCTACACCTCGTGTCACCAGGCTATGTGCACAGGCTACGCTTCTTTTCATTTCTGTCTCATTTGCGCCTTATGCCTTGTTTCACATTCCTGTGCTGCCACCTCCTGTTTCACCAGGCTATGCGCACAGCTCTCTATTTCATATTCGCTATCGTCCAATCATAAAATCACCATATATCATATCATATACCTTTTCCTCTTATAGTTATAGTAGGGACAAACATGTACAAATAGATGTAGGACTATATAAACCCAAGGAACTGACTGGGAAACCCCAGTTTAGTTCACTTGGAGATTTCCTCTTCAACTGCTCTCTGCTTGCCACTGTAGTGCCTTCGCACCTTCAGCATTTACTCTGCTCTTTAACCTCTGGTTCTTGTGTAGACTTGATTCAACTCTTTGGTTGTTTTGAGTCGTTTCAGGGACTGTCTCAGGTTGGTGTCCAAAGTAATTATCAATCTCCTGTTATGCGCAATTGGTTCTAACGATGACTTTCACTGTTTGTAGGTGTTAATCACCTCGCTATCGTGAGCACACGGATGTGCTACTCGAAACTTTTGACACAGATGACCTATGGAATGCATTTGGTGTGATTGCGGATGTCGTCATAAGTGTTTTTTTCATAACAAATTACGTTACTGATGATCTACTAGCCATTCACCCACTTTTTTCCCCATGCAGATATTCACCAACTATTAACACCAGACATCTTACACCAACTGATCAAAGGGACCTTCAAGGACCACTTGGCCCAATGGATCGAAGATTATATATATATTGTTAGTGATACTGCACAACAGGCCAAGGAGAGAATAGCTGAGATTGACTGGCGGTATGGTTTGTTCACACACAGGAATTACATGACTGATTCATCTATGTAGCATTGCCATGATGCCATTGTTTCCAGGACTGCAGCGCTTTGATGATGGACATAACTTTGATCAATGGACCAGAAATGATTCCAAAGCCCTGATGAAGGTAGGGTTGCTTATCTTCACTGTAGTTACTGTGAAGCTGAAGCCACTAGGTATTTCTACCTGTAATCATAGGATATGTCCCCAACAGCATGATTCACGCTGTCTCAGCATTGCTCGACTTCGCTTATATTGCTCGCTGCTCATCTCACGATCAAAACTCCCTCACAGCCATGTCCAATGCACTTGCACGGTTTCATCACCACCGTGTGGTGTTCGAAGAGTGTGGTGTTCGTCCACATGGATTTTCCCTCCCACGTCAACATGCCCTTGTTCACTATGTGAAAAGCATTCGGCTGTTCGGATCTCCAAACAGATTATGCTCATCGATAACAGAATCCAGGCACATTACAGCAGTCAAACACCCCTGGCGCTGATTGAATCGTAATCGACCCCTTGGTCAAATCCTTTGAATCAACACTCGTTTTAGCAAGCTGGCAGCTGCTCGTATCGAATTTGGGCAGCGTGGGATGTTGTGGGGTGATGTACTCACACATGCGCTTCACGCGGTAGGGCTATATGAGAGCGACTTAGATGATGAAGATGAGGGTGAGCCTGAGCATGAAGATGCTGCTGATGTTGGACCCGTTGATGGTCCTGAAGTGCCATCCCATGTCTTGTTACCAAAGCGGCCAAGTTTGTCTTTCTTCACTGGTCTTTGATTACTTCTAATGGCTTGTCAGCTTATATTCGAAGGCTCGACCAGCTCGCGGTTGAGCTGGAACTACCAACACTGGAACAAACTATCCATTGCTTCCTATATGATCAGCTGTACCCAGATGATGAATTAGCCAGATGTGAGGTGCATATTGAGGATTTTCCGGTCTTTCAAGGCCGTATTTCCATCTATCACAGCGCATCAGCTTTTTTCTATGCCCCGAGCGAGCTTGCTGGGGCAGGAGGGATACATCAAGAGATGATTTGTGCAAATCCAGCTTGGCTCAATACCTTTCCACGCTTTGACACGGCTCTCATCAAGATCGGGAATGACGATGACCCCATGAATGGCATGGTGATAGGGAGAGTTCTTCGTTTTCTGTCCTTTGTGCATGATTACACCCAGTATCCGTGTGCACTGGTACACTGGTTTGTACCAAGTGGAGATGCGCCAGATCCGTTGACTGGTATGTGGGTGGTTGAACCCGAGCTGATTGGAGATTTACCTAGTATTGCATTGATGCACACAGACTCCATTTTTCGTGGTTGTCACCTTATACCACGATTTGGTGCGGTGAAAATACCACCTGATTTTCATTTTTCCTACTCTTTGGACTCGTTTAGATCATTTTATCTTAACCACTACATTGATTACCATATCCATGAATGTTTTCATTAGCTACCATTTGTACTGTGGCCTGAATGTCCTGGTGAAACTGCCAGCCTTTGTCAGGAGTTGTCAGCTTGTCAGAAATTGCATAATTTGCTGATGTGGGGAAGAAGGTACTCGTCAGGGTGCAGTCCAAGGAGAAATACAGTACATGTCTATGCATCTACCAGCTCTATTCACCCCTATATCTCCTATTCACCTCCTTTCAGTCGTCGGTTGATATCAAGTCGTCAGCGCTCTCGCCATCGTAGCACGTAGTGCTCCACTATGACAGCTACATGATTTACAGGATCCCACCAAACAAAGCGGATGCCCCCAGAAGGCTCATGATGGTGGAAAAAGCAACTAATAGTATATACAAATGGCCGGGGGTTATCAACAAGCAGATCAAAGGAGTTATGAGCCACCCGTTAAACACCCCGAACTACTCTAGTCTTCCACCCAAAGGTTTGCTAATATATGGTCCCCTGGAAGCTGGAAAAACCCTCCTCACACGGGTCGTTGCACATCACATGGACTGCAAGTTCACTCATGTGTCTGAATCTGGGCTGGTTCAGAAGTATATCGGAGAGGGTGGTCATATGGTTTGAGAGGTGTTCATGATGGCGAGAGAACATGTGCTGATCATCCCTTTCATGGATGAGATTGACTCGACTAGCAGTTCAACAGGGATCGAATTGGAGATTCGGGAGTGCAGAGGACGATGTTGGAATTGTTGAATCGTTTGGATGGGTTGAGGTGACGGAAAATACCAAGGTTATCACGGCTACGAATCGAATGGGCAGGTGGGGTGCCGTGGGCATATTGTTGGGTAGCTGATTCCGCGACAGATACCCTTGGCACAGCACTGCTTCGACATGGACGGATTGACAGAAAAATTGAGCTCCCTCTGCCAGGTCTCAAGGCACATGTCAGTGTTCTGCGGATTCAGTATGTATCTATTTGTCGCAGCAAGTGGGTGGATAGCAACTGGCATGCAGAGGAAACTGGTGGGATGAGACAAATCCCGTCTACAGGTGTCTCAACTTTATTCTCAGTTTATATACTGTGCCTACGTCTGAATAATCTGGTGAAATTCCATTTACCAAGTAGGACTAGGCCAAAGGTAGTTTGTTATTGTTTATCCCTAGTCGATACTCAACAATCTACCTATGAGTCGAGGCTACATGTGCAGTTCCCTTGCCTATGATGATGGTTAAATGTGGCTGCAACGTGGATCTGATGGAACAACATGCAGGTCCCTAAATGCGCTGTATTTCTACTGTGGATGACACATATGTGCATTGTGCACACTATAAACATGTCACCCAAGAGGATTTTGGCAACGCCCGCAAGCAGTGCTGATCAATTATGATTACGATATGGCTCACAAAGTATTCTATCATATTCATAACATATTCTCCAGGGTTGGAGTGGTATTGTAACGTATGAGTATCATAGTCATATCATAATCGAATGTAATGATATTTAATGAATTGTAATTCCATCAAGGTAGTCAATACCATCACCAAGTCCTGCCTTCAGCCATTCCTTGGTGAGAATCACTGCTGATGCTGTTTCTGTGGTCATTGAAGAATGTGAGTCCGATAGGGTGTGCTTGCTGCTCGAGAAGAGGCGCTCAATGGAAACACTGATCGTGGGAATGGCCATGATATTGCGAGCAATGTGCGAGAGGACTGGAAAACTGGGTGAATGTTGCTGGAACAAACGATGAGCATCTGTAATAGTTGGAGCGAGGAGCAACATACCTTCCATCACAATAATGGATTTTCGCATTGTATGGGTGTGCAGGGAAAGATGCCGCTCAGATAGACCTCGACCTCGCTCTACCCTGACTCTGAAGCTGTGTTGCTCTCCGTGTGCTGTTCCAGCACTGACATGAAAGCCGAGCATTTGGAAGGTGACTACTGAGAGGTTGTCAAGGCAACAACGGGGGCATAAGTGGGGGACTCGAACGAAGTGGTCTCCAAGTACACAGTGTAGATGTGGTCCAGAAGTACATGGGCACGTGTTGCAAGCCTAGTACCATCAGGCCAGAGATTGACATTCTGAAAATACTTCAAACGGAGCTTAGGATAGAGGACTGTTGACATCATTCATGAGCTCAGAGGTAGTAACAGCACAGAACAGATGTCAACATACCAGTTCCAAGGAGCAGAAAGTTGGAAACCAGAGTCTTGTCCAAGTGAGTGTGAAGCTTGTCAAAGCTGGAATTGAGTGCATCCTTGAGCTTGTATTTGTTTTGAAGCCATTTTGACACTGCGCTGATATGCTTCTCTAGATGCTTCTCAAGCATCTTGTACAACAGGAGTGTTTGACAAATTGTTGGGACTCCCTTCTTTTGTAGTGAAAGTGTGGATGTAGAGAATGGCTGAATAGAGTTTGAATTTGTCAGTGAAAACGAGTCCAACTCAGAGAAAGGGCTTAGAGGGAGATCTTACAAGGAGGATGTCACAAAAGTGCTCCAAGAAATCCCAGTCATCAAACGAAAGTTGTAACCTTTTCTTCTTCTTCTGTGCAGCACATTTCTGCTTTCCCTTGAGACGTGGGTCCTGGTCAATCAACTTGACACACTGTGAGATTGCCTAACGAGCATGTGAGCCACATGTCGAGTTTTCACTGCAAGAGAATCCAGAACATACTGGTCTGATCTTGATAGATTGCTGAATCTCAGCATGTGTGGTGTTCCATTGAATTGGCATGCTGCGAATAGGGACTAGATGCTGGTTCTCCTTTGCACAAAGCTTGTGGATAAGACAACACATTCATTTATGGTGTGGCTCTGATGAGAGGCTGTCTACAACAGTCACATGAAGCTAGTAAACTACTCGTCAATTTGATTGATGTGGGACAATCGAACCACTTACTTTGTCCAAGACTGTATACCTTTTCTGGCGCCCACTAGCCAGCTTTTGAGCCTTTGCCGATCTGCCAGGGATCACCTTGTGATTTGCTGCAGAGGTAGCCTCCAAAGAGGTACCTATGGGATTCTCTACTTCCAGGTTGGCTCCATTCTCGAGTTCATCGCACCTATCAGACTGTTACGGTGCCCTCACAAGGCGCGCTACATTTCATGGACTTAGCCATTTCTCTTCGCTTTGCTTTCTTATCTAATCTCTTCAGGATCTTATCTTATGATCATATCTGATCACAGACATGTGGTATTCCAATTCGTTGCCACAGTCGACACCTCACTTCCACTCTATCCCCATATGGACTAATTACATTCTCACGGTTCATCTCCGTTTCAGTTACGCCCTACGCCTTGTGTCGCCAGGCTATGCGCACAGGTTTTGCTTCTTTTCATTACCGTTTCATTTGTACCTTACGCCCTATTTCACATTCCTATGCTGCCACCTCCTGTTTCACCAGGCTAGGTGCACAGCTCTCCATTTCATATTCCCTATCATCCAATCATAAAATCACCATACATCGTACCATGTACCTTTTCCTCTTATAGTCATAGTAGGGACAAACATGTACAAATAGATGTAGGACTATATAAACCCCAAGGGACTGACTGGGAAAATCCCAGTTTAGTTCACTTGGAGATTTCCTCTTCAACTGCTCTCTGCTCTCCGCTGTAGTGCCTTCGCACCTTCAGCATTTACTTTGCTCCTTACCTCTGGTTCTTGTGTAGACTTGATTCAACCCCTTTGGTTGTTTTGAGTCGTTTCACAGACCCAGCCTCTGACTCAGACTCAGACTCGAAGTCAGTGGAGCCATCATGCAAGATGCCATTGTCATCAGAGTCCAAGCCTGTTGCTGGATCTTTGAGCTCATCGTTCATCTTCTTCATTTCCTCTTGAACTACGGGGTCGTTCTCTGGGATGTATCCAATAGGGAATTGATGTGTGACTTCAAATAGATTGTCTTGGTCAGGATCTGGGGCAATACCAAGATTATGTAGTATTGCCCTATAGTGGATTAATTTGAAGTTAGCGCTGTAGGGAAAACTCGACTTGGGTAATCTAATACACTTACTGAATAACAAGGTTTAGAACATGTGCTCCACACCCAACCTGCATGTTCTGTGGGCTAGCGTGAATGTGACCTGCCTTAAAAAGGCACCTGGCAATTTCTTCATTCATAACAGTGTTGCTTGCCCTGTTATCAGTGGTATGGGAAACTAGAAATATGATATACCTGTAAGAAAATGCTTAAAACATGAATAAAGCTTACCTATTCTCGTTGTTAGCTTGCAGGTGCTCAGCAACTGAAAGAGTTGTTTGCCCATCATTTTGCCTGTGTGGTCACCATCCAGAGCTATCAATTCGATTGGAAATTCCTTGAGTTCCCAGTCATTGTTGATATAGAATACAACACTGCCAAGGAAGGAGAAGACTAAGTTTTTGCTGGACCAAGCATCACTTGAGAATGCCAGCTGTGATTCGTTTTCCTGTTGATAGTCAGCATGTGAAATCAGAGTACATGCTAGATCTCCATACCTGAAGCAGGCTGTTAATTTTCATATTAATCTTCTCTTGAAGCAGGTCTAGGTCGCGTCACACAGTTGTGTGGCCAGGTATTGTAAAGCCTCTAGGAAGGAGGTATGTAAGAAGCTTTTGTGTTCCACTCTTCTCGCCAAGTGAAAATGGAAGGTCATCCTCAACTAAACCTTTCATGAAGGCTTGACAAAAGCCTTGTTTGGTTATCTCTTTGGCCGAATTCTCAAAGCCACACTGCAGAAAGTTCTTCATAACCTGGTCCTCTGAGCTGGTCCCAGCTGACAAGCCCGCCTGCACAACCTGTCCATGCAGCACCTAATCATCAGTTTTGCATTTTTCACTCCATGCTTCAAAGGAATGGTTTCCTGGTTTCTTTGTACACTTAACTGCATGCGAAATGAAGTTGCTTGTTGATGTCAACTTGATAGTTTCGTTTTCATACATTGTGCACTTGCGGGTGCATGGTGAGGTTTGATAAGTCCTAGTTTAAGTTTAATAGATATTTTCATGTTATCATCAGTGCTTATACTTACTTGCACCAATGACAGCCCCACTTCCATATTGGCTTTCCATCATGATTGGTAGCTGGCCTGGGATAGAACTGTTCTAATGCCCATGTTGCCTTCTTTGGTGCTCGACCAGCCCTCCCTTTGATTTTCTCAATGTCTGATGATGATGACGATGAATCTGAGATTTCAATTGCAACCTTATTTCTTATCTAAGTGAAATTCCAATAAAATATTTGTAACCTTACCTTTTGATGCTTGGCAGGCTTTTTCCCCTTGTTGGAGTCTACCTCTTCATCAGCCTCTGAAACCTCTGACAGCACTGGGGACTTTGAAGGGGGGATGTAGTTCTTGTCTTTATCCTCACTATTAAGCTCAGGTTGGCTTGTAACATCAATAGCTGAAGTATATTTAATCATAAGCTAAACATAATAATGCAGGCGGCCTACCCTGGGGTCTGGGACACTTGAGCTTGAGTACCAAACACTCGGAGTCACCATCTGGATTTGTTTTTGACCCACTTGCCAGTGTGGTAACTGGCGAAATGCTCCTGACACTATTAATGAATGAGTTATCTTCGCGAACAAGATAAGATGTGAAGACTTACACATGTGAGATAAGCTCAAGTAATCCTTCAAGCCGTACTGCCATCAGACTGAGTCCATCATTGTTCTCAATCCCAGGAACACACATAAAATGTGTGGCAAATGCATGTGCAATGCTGAGACCATATTTTCCATGAACAACCAACTTGATCTTTTCTGGCTCTGATTGTTGGAGCACACACTCCCAGGCTCGGTTAAAAGAGAAGTATGGTCCCTCATCATCATCCACTGAGAGGTCAGCCAAATGTAGTGCAAGAGGCCCATCATTTGATCCTTCAGGAAGTGAGGCTGGTAATGAGGCAATGGCAGTTTTAAGTCTGTTCAGAAGCATGGAAACCTGCTTTCTTGCTTCACAGCGAGCATTGCCGGTGCCCATTCTGAGCAGGTGATGAGAAGGTTTTGTAAACCGGCTCTCTTAGTGCCTGTGGCTAATATGCAGTTCCTCGGGGAACTCTGCTAAAATATAATTAAATATAGATGTCATAATCTAATCATATCTATTCTAAAAATAATCAGATCTAATGGTTATCCTGATATTACAGGCAAGGGCATAATGTATTCAAAATATTCCAAGATAATCAAAATATAATTTGTCGTATTTGATAATCTGGTCAGCACTGCCCGCGAGCTAGCGCTGGTGCAGAATCAGCACCCTAGCACGGGTGTGGTTGTAAGGATGCCACCTCCATCACCGTCTGTCTCTGGTCAGAGGCCATCATCACATTCTCCATCTCGTAATATTTCCCAATCTGTTTCTGGGTTGCATCCCCAGGCTCAGGCTCAGTCTCACGTGCCCTCACCGACAACATACCAAGCCCCACCCCATCCTCCCTTAATTCGTCCAGGCATCAGAATGGGTGTAGCCGTCACCGTTGCCACTGTGGAGAGATGCACGGACAGAGAGGAATGGAATCCGCACCTTCGGGGTTGGGGTTTAGACACCGTACTAGTGTCACGGACTTACCCCTGAGGCCTGTGCACTCACGAATTGCCTGAGCCTTTATTTGTCATCCATAGGATAGTCATTTCTATGATCGCTTTTCTTGTTCCTTTTCTTTAGTGTTGTGTTCTTTCTCTTCTAGGTACGATCCTACCATTGTAGCATACTATCTTACTTAGCTTTCTCTTCTAGCCAATCAATGTGCCTTATTGACGGCCGCACCGCGATTGTTAGCGAACCTGACAGTTTCGGTCATGTGACAGGCAACATGTAGCACTTCGCCTTTTTTGAACATCGCCCCTCTCGCGTAGACAATAAGTCGAATTGATTGGGTGGCCATGGGCGGGCTACTGCCCGAGTCCGACGTGATTTGAAACGAAAAAGTATCCCGGGTAACCCTCCTCCACTGTTGGAAATAACCACTAAATAAGTCAGTGACTTTTTCAAGGACCTGGTCCCACTGCTACTAGTAACCCCCAGCAAACCTGGGGCGGGAACTGCGTGTCTCTCTGCATCTGTCAAGAACAACTTGAATTTGACCTGAATGGCGCACAGCGCCAATTTCATCTGACAACTGACACCCACAGTAAACATGCTGAAACATATCAAATATTGGTTCTTTGATGTCATGGTTTTATGTTCATGTGGGTCTTCAAGTTACCAGGGGCACACTTGCATGGGGCGCTCTCAGAAGATTCCGTTCTTCATGAAGTTTTATGGATGATCCATCCGATCGGTATTTCATGAGCCCCATAACGGCGAGGATAACACCGTGTTGACCCCCGGCGAAGTTTGGGATGGTCCCAGGCAATTCTACATATAATAAACCGGCTCAGACCGTGGACCTACCGTGTGAATAGGACATAGACTAAGCGGATAAAAATACAACCTCATTTGTGGCCACAGGCACATAGGAGGCCATGCCACGGCCCGGGGGTGAAGCCCTGGCTTAGTTGAGCTGCGATGCACGCAAGCACGGTCAACTCGGACGCACTGTAACTTGAATATACATGGGGCGCCAGCGCCAGCGATGACTGATAGCCGACCATTGGCGTAAGGACTGCTCCCTATCTGCTGCTTACTACTTACTCAATGCTCTGAGGTGTTCCACCACGTTCGCATGCTAAGAGTACTGGAGAGAGAGGCATTCCTTGAGCGAAACCAGAGTTGGCAAGATTTGGGGAACAATGCCTATAATTATGAAGGTTACGCCTTCACTGACATACATAAGGCATCAGCTTTCCGGGCCCCTTTCCGTCACGTTTGCTCCCTACTGCTCGTTGGTTTCAGCTGCAAAACAGAATATATATCTGTATGACGTATCATGTAACCGAGTATGTCGAAGCAAAACGTGTACAAGCAGTTAGAAAACTTATGTACCTCCTACGCGATCCGAAATCTTTTCCCAGAACCCCACAGAAGCATCACAGAAACCGTAGCATAGTGACAACTAGATTACAGAGTTAGTTATTCTTCAAAGCAATATTCAGCCGCAGGGAAATCGCACAAGCAAAATGGATCTTACATCGTCACCGCCGTCGAACTCTCTCTCGCTGAGTAACCGCCCGTCAAGGATTCTTCCTATGTGCGTCGGCGAGAAACTCATGCCTTTTCGGCGAAGGTTCATCAACGCTCTCAGAGCTGGTAGTGGGGAGTATCTGAATGTGTTAACATCTTGGAGGTTGCGAGGTCGGTGTTCTGGAGCGATGAACCCATCATGATCGATCTTGAGACAGTTCTTGTCCGATAGATCCTGTGAGTGTATACACAGGAAACGGCATAGACGAGTGTACGCGCTATAATCCGTGAGGTAGAGTTGTCCAGCGAATACGCTCAGTTGGTCGATAAGAGCAGAAGGAAGAGCCCAATCCAATGAGACTGTGGGAGTGCTGTAGAGCATGAGATCGTCGCAAGGTCTCATGGACTTGGTGGTACGGGGGGTATACAGATGGAGATGAACGGCTTTGCTTAGCTTGATATCATGCATCAAGCCATCGACTTCGTAAGGGCTGAGAACGACGAGGATTTGCTTGCGGACCTTTTTCTCCTTCCTTGAAAGGACCCACTGTACGGGACGTAGATAGTCGTCCATCCTTCCTGTGGACGACACAACGGTTTTTGAGAAGTCTCGAGTCGCTAAGACAGCTGTCCCCCAAACGCGCGCCTCGTTCCAGGTTGCTGAAGTAGAGTAGAGAGTCTGAAAGATTGGACGGAAAACCCTAGACCCTGGAGGAATGATCCCCGTCCTCACGAATGAAACAACGTCCTGTTCAATCCGGTGGACGGCTGGTGATACCCTGGGAGGCCGTTGCACGTGTGGCTCCGGTTCAACCTCGTGAACGACCTCTCGTTCCTGTTCTTCGTTTATTCCTATGTTGGGAAGCGACGAAATCCCAAGACTCAAGCAACGCTCTTGAATCTCTGGCACATCCAGAGAAGTAGTGTTCGAGTGACTTGGAGTGTGCGGTGAATAGAGTTCTACCAGTGACTTCGCTTCACTTCGCAGCCACCCTGAGGACAACTGGTCTGGAGTGAGTGAGTCCCTGCAAAACTCGGACCATATGGCATATCGGGAGGTATGATCTATCCCTTGTTGCGCCCAGTGAGGAGCCTGTTGCTGTATGTCGTTGCAAGTCTCGCGGATTGCCCAATGTAGGATATCGGGGGTGGTGATGACATGCGAAGTTCCCTTGCCTGCCAGAGCGCGGATGCTCCAGTCAACTTCGAGTGGGGCGAAAAACATAGCAGAATGACCGAATCCAAGATCCCGCATTCGCATACAGCCTAGAATGATCGTTGTTAAGTTTTGTCGATAAGGATATAGATCATACGCGTACCCTGGACTAGACGATCTTTTGTAACCTTGGGCCCTAAGGTGACAGCAGCGCGGAAGCCCCGGGGGAACTTAATGTCGGTACCTCTCGTATGAGCATCGTCGAGGTATACAACACACTGATCGAGTTGCTGCGCGAATGGCGACGACAACAAAAGCTGCGCAGTGCCGTCGCGAGCAACAACAGCCAGTTCGTCGTCTTCATTGAAGAAGATGGCAGCAGAAGCATCCGGCTTGAGATCCAACCATGTTTTGGCCAGCTCTTGATTTTGAAGGTCCAGCATCTGTGCACCAATGTCGAGGAGTACACGAATCTCTGGGTCCTGTGAGACAACCATCTGCAAGAATTCGTGTGTGGTCCGACGCTCGCCACTTTTGTGTGCGGTGAGCATGTAGGAATTATTCTCCGGCTGAAGAAGATATGCGAGCACCCTCGCATTGGTCCCCCGCTGATGGTCTGGATCGCACTGAGTGACGTGAATCGGAAGGAGGTAGCGTCCGTCATTAGTACCAGAAAAGCCTGAAGCGCTGGTTAGCCGCATAACGGGTGAGAATGATGCGATGACAATCACCGGTGAGAAGGCGGTCTCTCTTCTCTGCAAGATCCCAACCTGAGCACGACAGCTTGGATGGAAATTCTTTGGCCTCCTTTGGGAAGACGATTTTCGAAAGATAGAAGTCGACTGTCGCTTTGTTATGGGAAAACAGCGGGAAGAGGTAAGTGTTCCATTGATGCGACGACTTGGTGTTGACGCCGCTAAGGTTTCGAAGAAAATCAGGGGCAGACAAGCAGCCCCGAACCCAGAGCTCATAGTTGGAGGATGGGTCATCCTGCTTGAGGAGAATATCGAAAGAAACTTTTAGCTGATCCTCGCTAAGACCACCGTAGTAGTAGGAGAGACAAGTGAGAATTATAGCAACATCGGGATGGCCGAACTCAGCCCTTTGCGCGGGAACATCTTTCGCCCGGTATGGAACTGCTAGCATCGTACGCTTTGGGGCAAGGCCATAGTCGACACGCCAGCGCCGCTCCTTGAAAGGGTATAGGAGGATGCCAGTGGCCAAGAGGCCGCGTAGTAGTAGCAATCCGCTCCACAGTGTACTATGCTTGAAGTGGTCCTTCACCGTTTGCGCCGCCTTTGGAAGGGGATCCTTGCATGATATGAAGTGGATAAGCTCATCTCTGAGCCTCGAGGGTAGTTGGCCAAAGTTGATGTTCAGGAGGCGGCCAGCCATCAGATCACGCACTATCCGTCCTATCAACACTTGATCGACCTCGCTCTGTAGGATGCGGAAGTGAGGGAATGATCCGGGTGGGCCGCTTTCGAATTCCACTCCGAAAGGGAAATCGTCTCGAAGGGAACGTGCATGTTGTTTGACAAGACTGAGGATCTGCTGGGTGGTGGTCCATCTTTCAGGGAATCCTTCTATGGGTTGCTGATGACCGATGGTATACACGAGCTGGTACCGGACATGAAGGATTTCGTCACTTTCGTCCAGGATGTCTCGGGTATGGGAATGAAGCCAACGTTGAAGGTCTAGCAGCTGACGTGCGAGGTTACTGTCTTGTGCCCCCGAGAGCTGCTTTTCCACGCTAACAAGCCTGAATGATAGGACATGTTCGGGCTGGAGGACTAGAATGCCACGCTCGCGCATGCATTCAGAGAGGATCTGTGAGATGACTGTGACTTGTTGTTGATTAACCTCGAGGGAGCGGGAGAACGGGAGGTAGTATATTCGCCTATTGACAAGTCCGCCAAGACGATCCAAGAGGAGTTGGAACATCTGCGTTGTCAAAGCCTTCGGGACAATAATGCGGACTATTTGATCGCCATCGGCGAGTGCAGTAGCAACGCTGGGGACGATCACGGATGATTTACCCTCTCCCATGTTGAGTTGCATGGCCGTATTCTCGCCAGAACGGGGTGATATCATCTCGAGGGCAACATCCACTTGAACGCGTCGAATGAGTATATTTCCTTGCAACTGACGGAGTAGGAGACGTTAGTTACATAACTGCACAGGATGCGGGGTACACACCTGAATCAAAAGCCAATCTAAGTGTTGCTCGGCATCCCATCCATCACACCCCTCGTTCTCCAATTCCTTTGTGAACTCTTCCTCGAGGTTTTCTAAGTTTAACCTGAGCAACCTCCGAGAACGTTGGAGATCCAGCGCGAGGAGTGCCAAGCTGATGAGGCATGTCTTCCAATCCTCGGAGAGCACGATCGACGAGGTGGACGCGAGACATTGAAAGAGTGCGTACGCAGTCATGCGAGGCCATTGACCTGATTGGGCTAGAGCTCGCTCGCTCGTGCATCTTGGACCCAACTTCTCTTTGATACGAAGTAATGCCTCCAAGAAGCTAACCCGGCACTGGGAATAGTGCATCTTGAGCTCCATATCAGGCCTCTTCGTTGTCAGACGACGAGCCACCGAAGGCAGTAACAGATCTTTATCCAAGTGTTCTGCACTGGTACGAAGATCGGAGACGTATTGATGATGGAATGAATTGGCCGCCTTCTTCTGAACTTCGGCCATGAGGGTATGCAATGCCTCTGGTCCCAACCCTGAAGCCTTGGGGACGTTCGCAGTGGAACGGGGTAATGTACCGCGGGGAGGCAACGATGGTGCCAGTCGAACGAACAGTTGGTTTTCTGTGAGCTCCCACGAAACGCGAGGAGGGACGTCGGAACAGGGCTTGACCACGTATTGTGAGGATGGGATCGGACCGCCTTGCGAGTATACGCTGTCCAAAATCTTCTGGACGCGAACGAGATGCTCCTTGAGCCTGTGGTTGTGATAGCAAGTCGAAAAGACAGCCTGAAGCTTGGCGGCCAAGGCCTCAACGTCGTACATGTCAGAGTTAAGCGAACACGAGGGAGGCATCTCAGATGGCCAGTGCTGTGTCAGGCGATTTGATTCGCGTTTGATGTCAGATTTGAGTCTGCTGTTATACATCTCCAGTT
>JBBPJZ010000671.1:0-15328 GCA_038089015.1 Chalciporus aff. trinitensis | reverse complement strand
TGAAAGTCCGCTATGGCCTCTTGTGCATTTTCCAGATCCTCCAGGGTTTGCCATGTTCTATCCGTATCTTCGTATCCCTTCCAGTGTACCAAATACTCAAGTTCTCCTCGTCGCAGACAGGAGTCCACAATGGAATCGACCTCCCATTCGTTGTCTCTGTCTTCGCGCACAAGAACCGGTCCGGGACGTACAACCGATTGACCCGGAAGGTGTTCCTTATAAGGTTTAATGCGACTGACATTGACCGTAGGGTGAATCTCAATTCCCCTGGGAAGGCGAAGAGTCACCGCGTTAGGTCCTGCCAAAGCTGTGATCTCGTAAGGCCCGATCCATTGTTCCATGAGCTTCTTAGAAGCGCGTGTCAAATGCAAGTTCTCGGTAGAAAGCCAGACCTTTTGCCCGATTTGGTAGTCAGGAGCATCAGATCGTGACTTATCTGCGAGACGTTTCATTTTAGCTTGCGCTTCCATTAAGTTCCGTTTTACATCATCCAGGGTCTTTGCCATGGTATGTGTGAAGTCACGTGCAGCAGGAGCAATAGACTCTTTTTGGAGTTCTATTCCCATGGTTGGGTGATACATATGGGTAACTTCAAACGGCGACTTTTGTGTGGAAGCGTGTTTTTTGCTGTTTATGGAAAACTGGGCAATGGGTAACCAATCAACCCATTGATCTTGTTTTTTGAAGCAGAATGTTCGAAGGAACTTCTGAACTTCTTTATTGACAATTTCAGATTGACCATCAGTCTGCAGGTGGAATGCAGTGCTCAATTTAGTCTCAATCCCAAGGGATTTATTGATCTCTTTGGCAACCTCCACAGCAAACTGAGGTCCCCAATCAGACATAAGGGAACGTGGTAAGCCATGGTGTTTCCACACATGGGAAAGGAAGAGTTTAGCGGTGTCAAGGGCAGAACATGATTTAGTGCACGGCACCAGTTCCACAGCCTTGGATAGCTGATCAACGACTGTAAGAATGGCAGTGTAGCCACGTGACTCGGGAAGATCCGTAATGAAATCTGCAGTGATGTCTTGCCATGCTCCTTCCGGAATTGGTAAGGGCTGGAGAAGACCCGCGGATGCGGTATTGCTTCCTTTGAATCGTTGACACGTGTTGCACCTGGCAACGTAATCTTTTACAAACATGGATAGTCCAGGCCAATGATAAGACCGTCTGATTAGGTCTAGGGTCTTTTCATAGCCCGGGTGACCGGCAACAGGAGTGTCGTGATGTAGGCGCAAGATGTCCATTCGCAAGATGTTATCATCCAGTATGTATAACCGGTCCGATGAGTCATAGAGAAGTCTGTCGAGCTTCTCGAAGATGCCGACCTTCTTCAATCTTTGTACTTCTGTTTCGGAAAGTTTACAGGTTGCCAGGAATGTCTTGTGCTTAATGCTGCCAAAGTCGTTGTCAAAGACAATAGCACGAACTTCATTGGCGGGTATCACAATCTGTCCTTTGTTATCATCCTCAATGCCAATAGCGTGATCTTCTCTTCTGGAGAGTGCATCTGCTTTGGCCATAGAAGCTCTGGCTTTGTATACCCAAATTTTATTAAAGCGAGATAAATATAGAGCCCAACGCGCTTGGCGTCAGTTGAGGTCTTGCCTTGTCATGAACCATTGCAAATTGGCGTGGTTGTTCCATATTTCAAATGGATGACGGGTACCTTCAAGGTAGTGGCGCCACTGTTCCAGTGCCATTATGACGGACAACATTTCCTTATCTGCGATAGGATAGTTCCGCTCTTGCAGTGTCATGGTGTGACTAGAATAGGCGACAGGATGCCATTTGTCATTAATGAGTGTAGATAGGACGGCGCCAGTGGCGAAATCCAAAGCATCGGTTTCTAACCGGAATTGGTTGTCAAGATCCGGGAATGCAAGCGTGGGGGCGGTGGTAAAGTGGTGTTTCAGGGTGTTGAAAGCGGTTTGACATTTGTCATCCCAAACAAAGGGCTGGTCCTTCTTAGTGAGGTCATGAAGTGGCCTCGCCACTTGGGCGTAGTGCGTAATGAACCTTCGATAGAAATTTGCCAATCCTAAGAAGCTTCTGACCCCTTTCACGTTCTTCGGGGCAGGCCATTCAAGGATCGCCTTGACCTTAGAATCATCCATGCAGATATCATCTTTTCCCACAATCATGCCAAGGAATTCTACTTCCGTGACTTTAAAATTGCATTTCTCCGGTTTGACAAAAAGATCGTTTTCCTCTAGCCGCTTTAGTACTTCGAGTACAATGCGGTCATGAGCAACCGAATCATCTGTTTTTGTAAAGATCATGAGATCGTCAATGTAGACGACCACAGCCTCCTCCATGTTGGCAAAGATTTCATTCATCATAGCCTGGAAGGTAGCGGGGGAGTTGCATAAGTCAAAGTACATTACGAGTGGTTCAAAGGCGCCTTGGAAGCACACGAATGCTGCTTTCCATTCATCACCTTCTTTGATCCGAACATTGTTGTAACCCCATCTCAGATCCATTTTCGTAAACAACTTAGCCCCTTTTAGCTTATCAACAAGCTGTCCAATCAACAGCAAGAGGTAGTTATTTTTAACTGTATGTTCATTGAGATAACGGTAGTCTTGCACCATGCATTTCTTTCCATCCTTTTTAGGTACGAAGAAGACAGGTGACGTTTGTGGAGATTTAGAGGGTTGAATATATCCTTTTTGAAGCTGTTCATCGATAAAGGAAGAAACCTCCTTCTGTTCTTCATCCGATAGCAGGATAAGTCTACCCTTTTTCGGTTGGAAAGAATCTTTGAGATCTATAGCATGGTCCCAAGGTTTTCATAAGGGCATTCATTCCGATTCCCCTTTTGAAAACACCTTAAGGTACTTGTGGTACTCTTTTGGTACTAGGTCTTCTGTGGTTTTCTCATGAACAGGTTGTGGTATGGGCACATCAAGCGCATGGACAGCATGATAACTGGTATAGGAAGCGTTCCCTTCCTCATGGTCAGGGTCTTGGGTTTCTATACTTGGCTTATCTTGGAGCAGAGGACATATGGCGGGACAACGTGTCAATTTGACCGTGCCCTGTGACCAGTCTATTTTCAGATTATGTTTCTTTAGCCAAGAGAACCCGAGAATGAACGCATTCTTTCCCAAGTCAGTAACTTCAGCGGTGACCTTTTCCCTATGTCCCTGATATTCTAAAATTAATTCAGCGGAATGGGATATGGACCCTGCAGAGTTCTTAGTGCCGTCAACATTATACACGGGGATCTCATGTCTCAGCCGTGTTAACGGTATCTTCCGTGCCATAGCCCACTGTCGATCTATGAAAATAGCATTTGCTCCTGAGTCAAGCAGGGCTGATAGCTGTATGAATGATCAGCCAGATTCGGGACGGATCTTAATCGGAAGTGGAATTTCGCGATTTGGTTTTAGACTCCTCAAAAGGGAATCTTCTGGGATTTTGGTAATGGAGGGAAGTGGATTGAAAGAGGAATTAAGCCCCGGTGTGATGCCCCGGGCACGCCCATCAAGGGACGCCTCTGTCAGCAAGGTAATACATGAAGTAGAGATATTTTTAGTTTTTACCAAGTTTTCAATAGATAGTGGAGATGAGGAGGGTCCTTCCACACACCCAGATTCGTGTGAAAGGGGAATCATTTTCCCGACTTCTTCTTTTCAAGGGTTTCAAGGTCCTTGAACCACGCTCTTGCCTCATCAAGAGACATTGAAGCAACATGTTTCATAGTGGCGGCTTCTCTTTCTTCTGAGGGGTTCTGATCTTCTTCTCACTCGGTAGCAGCAGCCCGCACATTAGACACTTTCTTTCCCTTGTTCTTTTTACAAGAAGCCTTATGGGTACCACCATAGTACTTGCATTCATCGCATCGTACTTTAGGTTTCTTGCAGTCAATGGGTTTGTGTCCGTCCTGACCACAATTGAAACACTTAGTGGGTTTCTTTCTCTTCTGGTTAGAAATGGCATTGAGATCTTCGTCATC
The DNA here is from genome assembly GCA_038089015.1 of Chalciporus aff. trinitensis. Taxonomy (NCBI): domain Eukaryota; kingdom Fungi; phylum Basidiomycota; class Agaricomycetes; order Boletales; family Boletaceae; genus Chalciporus; species Chalciporus aff. trinitensis. Next base: position 11,364 of record JBBPJZ010000671.1, on the reverse strand, counting down.
AGACATTTTGACCATGTCAACATCCATAGCATCCGGGTCACGCGAAGAAGCCCGGGCTGCAGTGCCTTTCTTAATATAACCCAGAAGGGTCTTACGTTCGCCCAAATCTTTCAGCAATTTGATAAAGGCGTTGTAATCATTTTGTCGCCCTTTCTCCATGATCACCCAAGAAAGGATGTCAGGGTCGACGTTCTTTTCCAGCAACTCTATGTGACGAGCATCATCCCAGCCGTCAAGAGCGCGGTGTGTTTCAAATTTAGTAAGGAAGGTCTCCATTCGCATGCTTCCTTGTTTCAGTCCGTCAATCTGCTTTCTATGGTACTCCTGCTCGTTCGAGGATCAGAAATGAGCGACGATCAATGCCTCAAATTCCGGCCAAGTATAGGCAGTTCCATTAAGCATCTTTTGACATAAGGCCCATGAGAAATTTCCAGCATCTCCGCCTTTCATTCGGCTAAGGACCACTTTGATGACTGTGTCCTGTGGGAGTGCCAAGAGATTCTCATTTCTCCAGACTCTCACGCGCATCCACCATTCCTCAAACACTTTCCCTTTCTTTCCGTTGTAGTCACCTGGTTCGGCAACGACCTTGGATAATTTTGGGATAGGTGGGGTAGTGCCTGGTGTGGCAGCAGGAGCTGGTCCTGAGAGAATTTGTGCCTCAAGCTGGGCTACATGGTCTTCTAAGTCCCGGTTTTTGTCTCTTAAGTCTCTATGAGCATCTTCTTGAGTTTCAAAGAAGAGTCTTAGTTCTGCTGCTAAAGTAGCGATGGTTGGGTCAATTCCTCTACCTCCTGCACTTAAAGCTGAGAGAGCGGCTGCGAGATCTTTAGGGAGGCCAGAAGCCATGTTGGACTGGAATCAAAAGTGGAAGTTACTATTACAAGTAGCGGGAGGGTTTCCTAAGTGAGTTTGAGGGTCTTAGTGATCTAATTGAGTGCGACCAAGGGGCCGGATCTCTTATGATCTTCCTTCTAAACTCGGTGGGCTTCTTTATATGCTTCACCTGTTTCTTACTTGGCTCCTCCAAAGCCGGCGCGTCCTCTACTTCTCTCTTCACCTGCCTGATCTCCTGACCTATATCCTCTAATCCCCTAAAGCCTCCGTCGGCATTAACGTGATGTCCGGTATACCTCACAGAGGGTTCCGGCGTCGAAGAGTATCCATGTGCGACGGATGGTTGGGTGAAGAAGTTGAGGGGAATTTGACCAGGGGAAACGGGTTCCTGGTTGTTGGGGTCGAAGTCGGGTTCCAGGGAGCGATACGATGAGAGGGAGCTGCTGGTGGTGATGGTGGACTCTTGGTCGAACTCTCTGCTGGGGTAGGGATATCCGTCTAGGGTTCCTTCTAGCAGGAGAGCGGCGGCAGCGGCTAAATAAGGATCGAAAAAGTCCTTGTCTTCTTCAAAGTAATCTTCTTCTGGAACGAAAGAGATAGGCTCGAAAAGTTCGAGCTGCGCTAAAAAGCAACTGCAAGGTGATAGGAGTCTAGAAGGTATGCTGTGGGTCGACTTGTGAGTCGGGTTCCTGCCAAATGGCGCGGCAACTGGCTCTTGCCAAAACTGTTCCCCTTCCTCTAACAACGCAGGCACAGGGATCACTGACCTGTCTGGCCTATACGCAACTGTGGCGTTGTAGAGTCCGTTCGGTTCGCCAAGTGGCTTCGAAGGGATAATTCACTTGGAGTTTTCCTCTTAACCATTCTGAACTCCTCCCTTCACTTCCCCTGTTAGGTTCTTGTGTGTAGACTTTATTCCCTAACGATTTCGAGTCGTTTCAGCCTGGGAGAATAGTTCTCAAGTGGTTCAAAAGCCAGAACAGATATTTGAGTGTCCCTTCTTTGTTGAAGAACACATGGAGCGAACAACAGGAATGTCCTGCATCCTTGTTATGGTGTCCCCAATATATTGTTGTCAGTGGTTGAGCCCTCCACATTGACTACTGTGAACTCTGAGATGCTACTGAGTCAGTTCTGGCACCCATCAAAGTGGAATAGACAGGGTCTTGAATTCTGCTTCATGGATAGCTATCAGCCAAAAGGGAAGAAAGCCACGAAAAGAACTTATGGTGTTGGATAAATTGACCATGGAGCCTAGTGACATCCTGAGAGGCCACAATGATTGGTTTGAAGTGGTCAAGTTCAATCAAAGGAATTGTGCAGAATGCACAAGTGGGAATTTCTGCAAATTCTGTGTAGCAAAGGGATGGACTGACATCTTGGAGGGTTGGAATTGATGAGGATATGTGAAAAGTTGCAACAAGATAGACACTCGCCCTCCTGATCCTATATGTGATCTAAATTGAAAGGAGTTACATGTCCAATGATGAATTGTGAGGGAATTCACAGTTTTGCTGGTCAGAGGGTGGGGATGAGGAGGGTCGGAGAATGCTGAGGTGTGATCTTTGGTGATGAGATTTGCTTAGTCATTGGCTGTGGCACTGCCAGGTAGACTTTGTATTCACGACTAAAAACAACAATTGTGGAGAAATCATCAAACCACAGGTGTGAAACTTTTAGGCATTGTCTGCTGCAACACCATTGCATCATCCCCATCCTCCAATCCCCTAGCATTTCATCCATTTTATATCCTCAACTTTGTCAATATGGCAGATGATGGCAAAATATTGGATGTACAGTAAATCATAACTCACATAGGTATTCTTCAACATCTATGACCCCACTGACCTTTTCATCGACAACTCTGAGCTGACCAGAGCTCTCTTGGACTGGAACCACCATGTTCACAGTTGAGTGGCACCACAACTCGGTGCCCTCAATACGCTGCCACTACCCTCAACAGCGTATGTCTCCTACAGAGACTGGCACACCGCCCTCCAAGTTGTAATTAATGAGCCCCTGTAATCATGAACCCATACCCACCGCTAATCTAATCCTTAATGCTCCAATCTTTCTGCCTGTGCTATAGGGCACACACAAGGTGTTAACCTTAGCCCACCCCCTTACAAAACTGGGACAACAGCAATTGTGAGCATTGCCATTGCCCGACACACTCATACCAACCCCAGGCTACATTAAATACATTGAGCACGCTGAGCTCGATGAGCACGCCATGCCACCTCTCCACCAATAAGGTATACAATACCCTGATATCCACACATCACGCCACACCCCTCTAGGACAAAGCAATAAAGGAACCTGATTGAGGACAATGAGCCACCCAAATGTCAGAGTCAAACAACAATGGGCGGAGGATAAAGAACAAAAGATAAAACCCAGAGGTACCTATGGACCCGAATTCATCCTCATCAAAGCAACGATGGTCCCCTCAGCCATTAAAACTCATGCCTCAGACAGAAAACACCAATGTTCTACCTCTCTCAAGTCCTCATCATCCCAACCCGATGTAGAGCAAACCACGACTCCCCCCAATAAATGCCTCAACATGTCCACCAACACTACAATGACCTCTGAGACTATTGCCGCCCCCCCTGACATGCCTACCCCCACCGTCCCACCCCATGCTCTAGGTGGCACTGTCATTAATGGCATATGCACCATGCTGAGCAGCCTGAAAATCACTGCCACTCCACCCCTTGGATTCCCAATCCCCCAACTCGGGAAATCAGTCTGGCATAACATGTCTAATGAAAACTGTATCAGCTGGCCCAATAAAGCTGGCCCTAAGGCCTGGGTTCGCATCTACTGTGCCAAATGTGAAGAAAATATGCAAGTGACCGTAGAAAAACTCAAAACAGTGATCACTCAGCTGATCAGAGATCAAGTTGAGACACAGAACCTCATAGTCAGTACCCCTTCAGTGGAAAAGGAGCTGGATGAATGCCTCCCTCCACCATGGCATTTCCTAATCTCTGGTATTTCCGAGCCTTGTATTAATGCCTTAACGACACTTGCCATATGCTCATTCCCTGAAACCACTTGCCTCTTCATACCCTACCAACAACCTCTGCCGCAATATGCATGCACCCTAAAGAACTTCTCCTTCCCTGACTCCAAATCCAGCAATGCTGTGATTCCCACCATCGTCAAGCAGACCCTCCTCACATCCCCTGAGATCACTTGCTTCCTGCGAGAGTACTTTGGACCAGACACAACCACCACTGCGAACCTAATCAACTCCATTCGTATCAGCAGTCTAGTGATTGCTAACCCATCCTACATGACTGCCAAATGACAGACCATATGGAATGTCTACCTCAACTCCTCCCCATCCCTGTCCCTAGAACAACTCCGAGACCTCTGTTCTCTCATCAGAAAACATCGCTTCTACTCTGAAGACTATGGAACTGCCTTGGCATGTACCAATTCACATGTATCAGTTGTAAGTCAATCGACCACCCCCCTGGGATGTGCCCTCTCCTCCGTATCCAAGGATGGTTTAGCCCAAAGGCCAACTCTAATGAAGATGCATCAATCATCAAATGAGACAGAAATGCTGGAGTGTTCCCCAGGAAAAACAAAAGGAACATGCCATGAGATGGCTGGTCTCCCACTAGAGGCAGAGGTGCTGGACCAAGGGGCAGAGGCCATTACCATTAGCCATAACTCAACACAATAGATACATATCATCCAACCCTCCCCTCATGTACCACCCACACTACATGAAAACAATTCTCATCCATATGTATACCACGCCTGGAAATGGAGTCCAAGAGTACACTTAGAAATCAAAACTAAGAAGTACAGTATGACAGCGTCAATGTAGGCCCAAATTTACTATTCTCACGGGGGTAGGAAAGCCTTGGACACATCTGAAACGGAGACCTATTTAGGTCAGTAACATGCCATGGAGAGATCCTGAAGTCACAAGGAAGATAACTATCGTCCATCGAAGTAATCTTAATCCTCTTTGACATAGTTACACCCATTGAAGCTGGGTAATGCTCACAATCTGGGATCGCACTGGTTGATGCCCCCAGAGGTAAGATTCAACTGCAAGAACTAACTATCTATCCAGTGTAGGTACCCCACTCAATGGCTATGGCCCTCTTTTAAACAACTCCAGAGAGGGTCTGGGTACCAATGCCAGCTGAGCCCTCAATGATGGAGAGATCAACAGTATGTCATCTCCTCTCTCATCTGCTCCCTCCCAGAATTCAACACATGCGGTGCAAAATGCACCAACTCCCACACCGGAGGCCCCACACCATGATCACAGTACACCTACCACCCAGACCAATACATTGAATAGACAAACTGCCCTACCGCAGAACCTTGAAGCTTGCACACAGAGCAAAAAGAAAACTAAGGCACACATCAAACTTGCGACCCTCAACATGAGAGGACGATGGCATCAAGGGACTGATAAGTGGTTCCACATTAACCAGGTTGTGAGAGACCAAAAAATAGGCATCCTAGCACTACAAGAAACACATCTATCCAACAATGACACAAGCACCCTCAATGAACGCTTCTCACAATGTCTACACATAATTTCCTCCTTAGACCCAACCCATCCGAATGCCAAATGTGTCGCTATTGTGATCAACAAACAACTGACAAATTATCAGAACATTGTAACCACAGTGCTAACTCCCAGCAGAGCAATACTTGCACAAATCCCATGGCACTGTAGCAATGTACTAAATATCCTAGTGATATATGCACCTAACAACCCAACAGAGACCCAAGCCTTCTGGAAAACGATACTTGACCGTACACATGATGACGACCTGCCTGCTCCCCATGTAATGTTAGGGGACCTCAACCTCACAGAGGATGCCCTCAACCAAATCCCCCCACACCCAGACAATAGTCAAGCAATTGAGTCCCTTGCCAACCTCAAAGATTGCTTCCACCTAATAGACTGATGGAGATCTGGGAATCCTGACTCCATAGTGTTTACATACTCCCAATCTGTAGCGCAGGGTGGTAGTCAATCTAGAATAGACCGAATCTACTGTACACCTGAACACACTACCTTCAGTAGTGACTGGAGCATCTCACCCCCTGGTATTCCAACAGACCACCAGCTAGTCTCTGTATGATTATCACACCACTCTCTTCCGTTCATAGGTAAAGGCTGTTGGTCACTCCCATCCTTTATTCTAAAAGACCATGACACAACTGACAAACTAAACGACCTCAGTAAAGAATTGCAAAAATCCATCAAGCTTGCAATAATTAATAGAACAGAGGAGGAGAACCCACAAATGCTTCTTAAGAAATTTAAGGACAGGGCAATATCCCTGTGCCGAAATGCAGCAAAGACAAAAGTCCCGAAGTTAGAACCAAAAATCACATCCCTTAAGTCTAAACTGTGGCAAACCCTTGTGAACAAGGAGGTGATGCCTGATGAGAAACAATTTGTGAGTGCCGCTCTACAGGAAGAACTGAATAAGCTTCAAATCCTCCATCATGGAGAAATACGAGACAACCTATCTGCAAAAGTGAGACTTGAATGCGAATTCCCAACCAGTAAGTTCTGGGCACAAAGTGGGAACTCTAAAAAGCCCTGGGACACAAAATTGAACTAAGACAAATAGATAGCCCAGAGAACAATCCAGTCTACAAATCTAGATCAGACCGTATGGCTGAAATTCCACGCTCCCACCATGACCTATTACAATCCAAAGACATTGCCAGAAAGTGAATGTCAACAGGAGACCGCCAAAATCCTGGGATGCGTGACAGTACAACTATCAAACCAAAGCCAAGACACCCTCAGCACCCAAGTCAAACAAAATGAGATCAAGAACATAATCCAGAACCTACCTACCAGGAAAGCAGCCAGCATAGATGGATTGACCTATGAGTTCTGGAAATTGCTAGCTACAATGTCCAAGACACCAAATGAAAATGAAGATCAAGACAATTCATTTGACATAAGCTGGTGCCTAACTAAGGCCTTCAATGATATTGAAACTTACAGTGTTGTCCCAGACACTGGATTTTCTGAAGGTTGGATGTGTCCACTGTATAAAAAGAAAGACAAAAGGGACATTGCTAATTATCGACCCATAACACTCCTTAATAGCAATTATAAGATCTTCACTAAGGCTCTTGCCCTGAAACTAGCTAACACCGCACCCGAAGTGATACACGAAAACCAAGCAGGATTCCTCCCAAGGAGAAGCATTACAGACCAAATACAGCTCACCCAGATGATCCTTGAGTATGCTGAAGTTGAAGAGCGAGGAGGTGTGATAGTAGCGCTAGACCAAGAGAAAGCTTACAACAAAATAGATCACCAATACCTGTGGATTACAATGAGGAAATATGGTATACCAGAACAATTCATATCAACAGTGAAATCTCTATATGAACATGCCGAAACATCAGTCATGGTAAATGGAGAACTAAGCTGAAAATTCAAAGGATACAGGGGAGTGCACCAAGGTGACCCCCTGTCTTGCCTACTCTTCAACATTGCTATTGAACCACTAGTGGAGCTACTCAGACAATCTAATATACAGGGATATCAGACCCCACAATCAAACAAGAGAATAGTGGTAACAATGTTTGCTGACGATACAACAGTATACCTATCACAAAATGACAGCTTTGAGGAATTGCTTTGAATATTATCAAGCTGGTGTAAGGCTTCTGGTGCCAAATTCAATGCCTCCAAGACCGAAATAATACCCACTGGACCAAAACAATTCCGAACAAACTTAGTTGAAACCTGTAAATTACGACCCTCTGAGCAACCCATCCCAGAATATATGTCAATAGCCCCAGATGGGAAGGCAATGCATATACTAGGCGCCTGGATAGGCAATGAAACAAACAATCTTGCAATATGGAACCCAATCATGGAAAAGATACAAGCCACCCTAGACCAATGGGCTAAAACCAACCCAACCGTTGAAGGAAGGAAAATTATACTACAACAAACAGTAGGCAGCATGACCCAGTATTTAACAAAAGCACAGGGAATGCCAAAAGAGATAGAAGAGCACCTAAGTAGATTAATGAAAACATTTATATGGGATAGTTCAAGCAAACCTACAATTGAGATCCATATAATGGAGAAACCAATCGACCAAGGAGAAAAAAACGTGCTGAACATCTCAGCACGAAATGAAGCAATTGAACTGACATGGCTTCAGAGACTTTTACAACCCCCTGAACAACAGCCCATGTGGGCTGGCTTCACACTATTCCACATGGCGAAGAAGACATAGCCATCACTGAAAGTAAACCCCTCATCATCCGGAATAAATCCCTTCCTGCAATCTTGGAAACCAAGCAAAAAGCATCTACATAACAACATTCAAAGAATGCTCAGAACAGCAGATAAGTACAATGTGAGAGTAGATGTAATAGAACTCTCCGAGACCACTAAACTTTCTCTACCAATATGGTTCCACATCGGAGCAACAGAGAACCTAGCGAAACTAAATAACCATTACTATGTGGGTTGCCTCCATAACAAACACCAGATCAAGTCTGTAGGAGATCTACTGACTATAATTGAGGAACTGCCCACTAACCATCATAAACACAAACTATGTGCCTGTCCACTTTGCTACAATGCCTGAAATCGTCTCAAGTGCGATAAGCCATTTAAATGCTTTGACCTTGCAAGAAGCATGATGAACTGTCTCCCAAACATATGGAACCCCTGTAGTAGACAAGAATATATCATAGACGACCTAACCGATACAGAAATCTCAGCGAATGAACAGGCAATTCAAAGGAAAGAAAAGGTCACCTTCAACCCAGCTAGGTCCCTAAATGACAGAATTGAGTATGGTATAAGAGTGTTCCTGCAATGAAATGAAATCCATGACCCTCAGACCAGAATACAACTAGGACAACCCTGTGACGAGGAGATTCCTAGAGAAACACAAGTAGTTGTGGAAGGAGTCCACATAATAGATGATGATGGTGACACCATAGCTACTGGAGGGATATGGTATGAACAAAATGACCCCTGGAATATATCCATAAGAGTACCACCAGAGCTGGCCAAATCAAAAAGCGGAGCACTTGCAGTCATACTGGAATGCATCAAATCCCACCCAACAAACAGCCCAATCACCTTGGCTGTGAAGGACATTAATCTAATCAAAGACCTTACTGTGAACCTAACAGGAAATGAGTGCTCAGGCTGATATCACAACCCCAACAAACGCCTGATGGAGGCAATCGTAGCCAATTTACGGCAGCATGATGCTACCACACATCTTCTAGAGTGAAGCCCAAACACCTCAAAACTCGGACGCAGAGATGCAACAAATCTCACAAAAGAGAGCCTGAGCAAAAATGACCATCAGAAACAAGCCTCCCCTCATCACTTGCAGGTATCCAACTACTTAGCGGAGACCAGAGCATCTTCTATCATAATATACAAAATAGTAAAGAAGTGAATCATCAACATAGAGGAACTACAATTAACCTAGCATTGGTGAAGCATGCTATGCGAGAACTAAACAGAAAACCCCTAACAGATCAACAAGTATGGAAATCAATACATAATAAGGATCTTTCAAGGAACATCTGAAATTTCCTATGGAAAGCTATACATGATGCATACAAGCTTGGTGGCTACTGGGACCGAATCCCTGAAAGGGAACATCTAGGAAAATGTATCCTATGTGGTGAGCGAGAGACAATGGAACACATCATGCTTGAATGTGATAAATCAACTGCCACCCAAATTATATGGGAACTAGCCAAAAGACTGTGGCTTAAATGGGAAATAAAATGGCCAAAGATATGATTTGGAACAATTATGGGAGCCTCCCTAGTAAAATTAACAAATGAGAAACAGAAACCACAAACTGGAAAATTGAGACTCCTAAGATCCTACTGACTGAGAGTGCCCACTTAATCTGGAAACTATGGTGTGAAAAGTAATGAAATTTGAAGGGAACCCTGAAAAATTCCACACCACAACAGAAATCCATAACAGATGGGTATCAACTATAAATGCTTGCCTAAAAATGGATACTCTACTTGCCAACCCAGCATGCTATGGCAAGAGAGCACTCCAGCAGGCCCTAGTCCTTAATACATGGAGTGGAACTCTAAACAAGGAAATGAATCTGCCAGATAACTGGATCCACCAGTCAGGGGTTTTAGTTGGTATCACTCCTCTCCATTCTCTGGGCCGGAATTGGTAAGACCAAGGTAAGTTTGCTAACTGAGAGAGGAGATGGAGTCCCACACTGCTATTCAGCATAGTGTACATAAAGTATTTCCCCTGGGTGATATTTGGTGCTATCTACAGGTGAAACCCCCATATACACTAATGTGCTACAAGGGGTTGACTCTGTCAATTGCTTTGTAGCAACAGCATTCCACCAAAAAAAAAAAAAAACTCTGAGCTGACCATCAACAATCAGACACAATTTACTCAGACTGAACAATAAGAATTCTATGTATCATTGCCCTTATAAAGGCCAGGTGCATTAGTTTTGACATCAGACTTGATCTACCTAGCTAATAATCTCTAAAGTAGGGTTTCCAAGAAATGCAAGTAGAAGGAGCCTCCAGCAATCCTCTCAGTCTGCTTGAGGACAAGGATTAGGAAAAAAACACAAGAATTATACTATGATCAAAGAGAACAGCAAGAAGTGGAAAGTTGTTGACTTGATATGTTCTTTGTCATATATTTGCTGACTATAGTCATTATCAGCGAGTTCCATATAGACTTGCAAGCTGCAATCAAAGAACTCAAGCAAAGGGTGCATAATTTCTCTGTCATCTTTGTTATCAAGACTGAGAGTGATTATGATTGCAAGATCATGGGATGTCAAAGGGAAATTTCCTCCAGTGCTCAAACCAGTCCTCACCGACCTTGCCTTGAAGTCTGTCAGGCTTAGCAAATATGAAGACAACTTCTTCAGTCTCATGCCAGTCTTGTTCCCTTATAATCATTTCACAATGACCATACAAATTTCTTCCATCCATGTCTGTAGTATCCTGTCTGACATGTTGCCCAGAAACTCATCAAACAATTGATCCTCCAGGACCACCTCAAGATCCTGACAGATAGTCAAAACAAGTTATTGGAGCAACTTGAAAAGCTTATGAAGGAGGGGTTTGCCAAGGCCAAGGAGGAGTGAGAGAACAGTGTCATTGCACGGGGTGCGTCTTTTTTTATGCTTGTTCTCTAACTTTATTGATACATGTTCCTCCTTTTCCCCTGCCCCTCATCTGTTTCTATCCTTTCATTCATAGTTCTATCATTCTGTCTGCTACCTTTGTGTGGAATATCTGCTGTTGCTAGTTTAAGTACATTATCTCTACTTAATATCTTCTTTACTCTAGATTCTTCTTATTGTGCTCTTTTGTTGATTCCATGCTGTACCATTGATGCCCAGGTAACAGGTACTGGTCTTTTGTGCTTCAAGATTCTAAGATTCACTAGTAAGCTGGCATGTGGCCTAGTACCAGTGAAGATATGAAGGGTGCTTGATGTTGAATCATTGAATG
>JBBPJZ010000670.1:0-15339 GCA_038089015.1 Chalciporus aff. trinitensis | reverse complement strand
AAGGCTGTGGAACTGGTGCCATGCACTAAATCATGTTCCGCCCTTGACACAGCTAAACTCTTCCTTTCCCATGTGTGGAAACAGCATGGCTTACCATGTTTCCTTACATCTGATCGGGGACCTCAGTTTGCTGTGGAAGTTGCCAAGGAGATCAATAAATCCCTTGGGATTGAGACTAAATTGAGCACCGCATTCCACCCGCAGACTGATGGTCAATCTGAGATTGTTAATAAAGAAGTTCAGAAGTTCCTTCGAACATTCTGCTTCGAAAAACAAGATCAATGGGTTGATTGGTTATCCATCGCCCAGTTTTCCATAAATAGCAAAAAGCACGCTTCCACACAAAAGTCGCCGTTTGAAGTCACCCATACGTATCACCCAACCATGGGAATAGAACTCCAGAAGGAGTCTATTGCTCCCGCTGCACGTGACTTCACACATACCATGGCCAAGACCCTGGATGATGTAAAACGGAACTTAATGGAAGCTCAAGCTAAAATGAAACGTCTTGCAGATAAGTCGCGATCCAATGCTCCTGACTACCAAATAGGGCAAAAGGTCTGGCTTTCCACCGAGAACCTGCGTCTGACACGCGCTTCCAAGAAGCTGACGGAACGATGAATTGGGCCTTACGAGATCACCACTTTGGCAGGACCAAATGCAGTGACTCTTCGACTTCCCAGGGGAATTCAAATTCACCCTACAGTCAATGTTAGTTGCATTAAACCTTATAAGGAACACCTTCCGGGTCAACCAGTTGTACGTCCCGGACCGGTTCATGTGCATGAAGACAGAGACAATGAATGGGAGGTCGATTACATTGTGGACTCCCATCTGTGACGAGGAGAACTTGAATACTTGGTCCACTGGAAGGGATATGAAGATACGGATAGAACATGGCAAACCCGGGAGGATCTGAAAAATGCACAAGAGGCTATAGTGGACTTTCACCACTCAAACCCAGCTGTGCCCCAGGCAATCTCCATGGGATCTGTAGATTTTCTCACCATGTTCAAACCGCTTCGGGAGGAGGCTGTGTATTTCCCACCACTGCCGCTTAGTCATCTCGAGGCTAGCGGTATATAAGGACTTCGCCCTCGCCTTCTTTCCTCCCCAACCACCCACCCATTTACTCTTCAATCCAATACAATGGCCGCCACCATCACCAACGCTCTTGACGTCTTCTATGGCGCTGCTGTCGGACTAGTCTCTGACTTCACCACTGGGCTTTCCGCCCTTAAAATTAAAACAATGGTCTTCATTTTTGGGATGACGATCCTGTGGACCCATCCCTTCTTTTTCCTCGTCCCTTTCCTCCTCGCCATCCCTATCATTGGTGTCGGGTGTTTCGTCGTCTTTTGGGTATTCAGGTTCTGGCCTGCCTTCAAAGGCCTCGCGATCGGATGCTCTGTTGAGCATTCCGTTTCCGCAAACCAAGGATGGGGCACTGCACCATTGCATGCCTACTCCTTCACATTCTACTCCTACCCAGAGCATCGTTCCTCCCGCGCCATTAACGAGCCCATGCAAGCTGCCCCCATTCCACCCTGCATCTTTGTCTCACCCGTCCCTGATGCACCTTTTGTTCCTCCCCCACCTTATGGCTTTCCCGTTAGCATCCACCCATCCAGTAATGGGTCTATACCACCTCCAACGCCAATGGTAGCTTCGGCAGAGGCCATTGAAGATGAAGGTGATGAAGAACAACCCGAAGAAGAATTTTAGGTTGCTCGGGTGCTCAACCCATAGGAGGGGGGTAGTGTTACGGTGCCCTTACAAGGCGCGCTACATTTCATGGACTTAACCATTTCTTCTTGCCCTATGCTATCTTATCTAATCTCTTCAGGATCTTATCTTATGATCATATCTGATCATAGACATGTGGTATTCCAGTTCGTTGCCACAGTCGCCACCTCACTTCCACTCTATCCCCATATGGACTAATTATGTTCTCATGATTCATCTCCATTTTCATTTGCGTCCTACGCCTTGTGTCCCCAGGCTGTGTGCACAGGTTTCGCTTCTTTTCATTTCCGCTTCATTTACGCCTTACGCCTTGTTTCACATTCCTGTGTCGCCACCTCCTGTTTCACTGGGCTATGCACACAGCTCTCTATTTCATATTCCCTATCGTCCAATCACAAAACCACCATACATCATACCATGTACCTTTTCCCTCTTATAGTCATAGTAGGGACAAACATGTACAAATAGATGTAGGACTATATAAACCCCAAGGGACTGACTGGGAAACCCCCAGTTTAGTTCACTTGGAGATTTCCTCTTCAACTGCTCTCTGCTCACCACTGTAGTGCCATTGCACCTTCAGCATTTACTCTGCTCATAACTTACTGGTTCTTGTGTAGACTTGATTCAACTCTTTGGTTGTTTTGAGTCGTTTGTTTCACGAGCTCAAGCTGGGTGGTGAGCAGTGAAAGTGGGGTAAGCCAGAAATATTCACTGTAGATTCTGTACACTCCTTATTCTATGTTGCACTGCCTAAATGCCCATATCTATAGCTCTCTGTAGTTATACACATTGACCCCCACATGCTATGACAAGCTACAAAGTGGGCATTAAACTACTGTGCTACATATCGTGTGTATGCTATATTTAGCTATAGAGACTGATTGTTTTTTCCTGATGTTGGGGGGAATTTGACAAGGGGAAGTGGGTTCCTGGTCATTGGGGTCGAAGTCAGGTTCCAGGGAATGATAGGACAAGAGGGAGTCGCTGATTGTGATGAGGGATTCTTGATCAATCTCTTCGCCACAGTCGGGATATTGATTGAACATTCCTTCTAGAAGAAGAGCGGCAGCAATACTGGAGTAGGGATCGAAGAAGTTCTTGTCCTCATCGTTGTAATCTGATTCCAGTACTAAGGAGATGGGTTCAAAGAGTTCAAACTGTGCTAAGAAGTGGCTGCAGGGCAAGAGAAGTCTAGAGGGGACGCTGTTGGTTGACTCATAAGTCGGGTTCTGGCCAAGTGGCTCAGCAACCAGCTCTTGCCAAAACTGTTCTCCTTCCTCTATCAATGCAGGCATGTCTTTGATCAGATATGATCATAAGATAAGATCTGAAGAGATTAGATAAGATAGGAAAGAGAAAAGAAATGGCTAAGTCCATGGAATGTAGTGTTCCTTGTGAGGGCACTGTAACACCAACTTCACTAATGGACATCACCTGGATCATTGCTATCACCCTTGTTGCTCATGGTGTCTCCATCAGCAGCACCATCTTCCACCGAATTTTCATTGTCTCCAGCTTCATCCTTCCCCAGTGGCTATGACAAAGAATACTGTCAACACAAAAGCTTCTCACTGCTAATAATATACACACCTTGAAAAGTGCATGGCGAATTTTCAACCGTGTCCCACCATTACCTCACTTCGAATGTTGATCCATGGCAAGGGTGAGACAGGAAAGTCAAAGGTCATTCAGACTGTTACTGAGTATTTTGTGCACCAGGGGGTCAAGCACATGTTGCTGAAGGCAGCATACACTGGCATTGCAGCATCTCTAATTGATGGAAAGACAACTCATATGATTGCAATGCTCTCCAATCACGAGGATGATGGCACATCAATAAGTGCTGAAACGAAGGCAAAACTACAGGCTTTCTGGAAGCATATCAAGTATCTCATCATCAATGAGATGTCAATGATTAGCAAGCGATTTCTAGCCAAGCTGTCTTGCAATATAGGCATCGGAAAAACAGTCGAAGGAGAGCAACCCTCTCCACACTCATTTGGCGGCATCAGCATAATCCTCATAGAATTGTACTCTGACATCACCATTCAGAGATTGGTTTCAGGGCTATAGCCTTTCTCCATGCATTATCTTCGATCATCCAATGCAATGCGGAATACTTATTTCATCCTTCGTCCGTGTGCTCAAACGCATGCAGGAATATGAGGATGAATAAAGCAGGTACCACTGCCTCGCGTACGTAACTCACAGGCTCATGATGCAAATCTCTAAGCCCCAGACATCGTTCAATAGTAACCCACAAGATAAATCGACCCCAATGCGGAGAACACCACCAACGCATTTGACGTGTTCAGCACATTCCGCATCTTCTGAGCATGACAAGATATGTGAGAGACAAAGATCTTGGACGTGACGCAACCACCGTCGAATTCAGTTTCCCACGGGACTCGACCTATCTCATCCTTGGTCCAGTCGCGATCTCCCTGGAAAAGACTTTGGACTACGTCAACCCAGCGTTTGCTCAGGCACCTGAGGTGCACCCTGCCTTGACCCCACCTCACCTTGTAGCCGTACTACTTGTGCAATGATCCAGTTGTTCGGTTGAATAATTCGATCATCGCACAACTAGTTGCGAATAGGTAATGCCAAACCAGCTCACTAACATGAAATCCAAGCAACGACAATTCTCACAGGCAGCTCTGTCATGATCAATAACTCTTTGTTTTGCATTCAATACCGCCATCACGACTGTGCCTGAGTGTCAGAGATAAGCATCATCTCGCTCGGAGGCATCTTCTGCCAGACAAAGAAACATTACATCACACCATTCCGGGTTATTCGGCCTAGCTTGGCCGTGTAGATGCTGTGCGGAGCGTCTTTTCCCCGTCTCCTTCCCATCTTCCTCAGTCCCACGCGCCCGCACCTCGGTGAGTGTTTTTTGCTTTTCGAGGACACTGTGAAGACTCAGCGTTTACTAGTAGTAGGTTTGACACTGATTGTCTCCCTGCTTGACACCATCCAGCCGCTTCTTCACCTCGCCCGTTCATCCCACTGGCACCGCGCCATGTCTGAGCTCAATGCAAGAGTTGCTCGCCGTCGTGCTCGATTAGTAGCTCTCCCGCACGATCATCCCGACCGGGTCAGTGCACTTTTCGATCTCTCCGCTGCCCTCTCCGATCGGTTCGAGATGCTGGGGGGGTCGCCATACCTCGAGGAGGCAATCACGCTGGACCGCAGCGCATTGGAGCTTTGTCCGCAAGGACATCCAGATCGACCTGAATCATTGGGCAATCTCGCAGCTGACCTCCAGTGTTGGTTTGATCATTTGGGAGGGATAGAAAATCTCGAGGAGGCAATCACCCTTCACCGTTGTGCACTGGACCTTCGTCCGGAAGGACACCCCGACCGATCATTGTCACTCAACCATCTTGCCACTTCCCTCCGGGTTCGGTTCAATCATTTGGGAAGGATTGCAGACCTTGATGAGGCTCTCACCCTCCATCGCATTACACTAGATCTCCTTCCAGAAGGACACCCCGATGAATCAACTTTATTTGACAATATGGCAAGCTCCTTCTGGATTCGGTTCGATAATTTGGGAGGGATTTCAGATCTTGACAATGCCATCACCCTCTACCGCCTTGTATTGAACCGTCGTCCACAAGGAAACCCCAACCGATCTTTATCGCTCAACAACCTTGCAATTGCCCTCAAGGGTCGGTTCGATCATTTGGGAGGGATTGCAGACCTTGATGAGTCCATCACCCTCCACCGCAGTGCACTTGACCTTCGCCCAGAAGGACACTCCAAACGATCTTCATCTCTCAACAATCTCGCAACCTCCCTGTGGACCCGGTTCGAGAATTTGAGGGGAATTGCAGACCTTGATGAGGCCATCACCCTCCATCGCAGTGCACTGGACCTTCGTCCAGAAGGACACCCCAACCGAACTTCATCACTCAATAATCTTGCTCTTTCCCTCTGGGCTCGGTTCAAGACACTGGGAGGAATTGCAGATCTTAATGAGGCCATCACCCTCCACCTCAGTGTACTGGAGCTCTTTCCAGAAGGGCACCCCAGGCGATCAGGGTCACTTGACAATCTTGCTGTTGCTCTCCAGACTCGGTTTGAGGCCCTGGGAGAAATTGCAGACCTCGAGGAGGCCATCACCCTCCAGCGCAGTGCGCTGGAGCTTCGTCCACAAGGAAACCCTGACCGATCTTCATCTCTGCAGAGCGCTGCATCCTGCCTACTTCAGCATCCCCGGGCCTCCAATGGGTTTGTTGAGGAGGCATTCACTCTCTATTCTACTCTCGAGGATGTGTCTCAATCAGTAGTTGCAGCTGACCTCAATGCAGCTCAAGCCTGGGTTCAGGCAGCCGAAAAAGTTGGGCATCATACAACACTCTCTGCCTATCACACCTCCCTCCGACTACTAACTTCCCATCTCGCTGCTCTCCCATGTTTACCCCAGCACCTCGGAATTCTGAAAAACCGCTTATCGTCTCTTCCGATGGATGCGTTTTCAGCTTCCATTCGTTATGGCACCCTCCCCAATGCTGTCGAGCTCCTCGAGCAGGGCCGTGGCGTTTTTTGGAGTCAGCTCACTCGTCTCCGCTCTCCTGTTGACGATGTCATTGCGTCTGGAGGCGAGGGACAGAGGTTGGGAGAAAAATTTTTGTCGGTCTCCCGCGAACTTCGTGGCATCCTCAATTCTAACCCTGAGGATGATCGTGCATGGCGTGTCACCAACCAATTACGAGAAACTGCGGACAACATTCGCCAGTTACCCGGCCACTCACGTTTCCTCCTTCCTCCCCTTTTTTCAGACCTTCGAAATGCAGCGAGCGGAGGACCTGTCGTCATCGTTAATGCTAGCCAATACGGTTGTGATGGACTCATCATTTGTCACGACAGAGACATCCACATTCCGCTCCAAATCGCAAAGTCAGACGTCCGACAGTGGTCATTGGATCTCAGCGAGATCACCAAGAATGGCAAAAAGCAGGACGTGCAACGAGAGCTTGTCTTGATTTTACGAGAACTCTGGGATCAGGTTGGTCGTACTGCGCAACTTGAAATCCTCGAAAATTTCTGATCAGTGTTTGGACAAGGTTGTTGGCCCAGTGGCCCAAGCCCTCCAGGAATTCTGTCCCCGCCGGTCACGCATTTGGTGGTGTACCACTGCCGAATTTTCCCTCCTCCCTCTTCACGCCGCCGGTGAATAGTACAGGCCGAAAAAACCGAATTTCGCTGATCTTTATATCTCCTCTTACACTCCAACACTGACGGCACTTATTCGGTCTCGACGCTCACTGGATTCTATCACCGGAAAACCTCGCTTCATGGCCGTAGGGAGCGGAGAAGCTAGCGGAGAGCCTACGCTCGAACATGTCCATGCTGAACTTGTCAGCGTCGAGGAGTCCGTTCACACTAGCACAACGTTCATGTGCATCGAGGGGAAGGACGCCCAAGCCGAGAGAGTCGGCAAGGAACTCCAGCAGAGCGAATTCGTTCACCTGGCTTGCCATGGGATTCCGAACCCAACAAAGCCGTTTGAATCTGGCTTCGCACTTAGCGATGGACTATGGAAGGTACAAGATATCATGCGCCATGACTTGCAGCACACCCGACTCGCTACCCTATCCGCTTGTCACACCACCGTCGGAGACAAGGACAGCCCGGACGAGGCCATCCATCTTGCTGCAGCGATGCAATTTATCGGATTTCGTTCCGTCATTGGGACGATGTGGGCGGTGGACGACGCTGAAGGGAAGAAGATTATGTCTGAGTTCTATCGAATCATGGTGGACATGTCTATGTCTAGAGAGTTAGACCATACCCATGCTCCTCTCGCACTGCACAAGGCGGTGAGGGTTGCGAAACCGCCTCCGCCACTGTATCAGCGGATCTTGTTCGTTCACATTGGCGCGTAGTTTTCTAAATTTTGATCACGTTACTCTCTCTGCACTCACTGGTGTTATTGGCTCGCTGGTATATGTATAACTGCGTAAATGGCTGAACCATCATTGAAACTAGCAAACTTATATCCCGTTGTACTCTCCGTGTCACCATCTACTTGCACGAATAGTATGATCAGGGAGTAAGGGGGAAGTATAGTTTGACGACGAACCTGTTCCATGGCAAGTGGGCATATCGCCCCACTGGTGGTCCTGCTGCTTCGTCCGGTGGTATGAGCTATCAGCTATTGTATTTCGAGCGTCGGGACACCAGATGAGGAAACAAACCAGCAACAACTTCTCGAGCCGCACCGACAATGCCATCAATACGCCTTTCAAAGGCCGAGTTTATCATTGCTGTGTGCTCTCAAACTGCCAGCGCGCAATAGGCCAATCTATGCTCAAGAGCTACGGAAGGTTAGAGGGATTTAACTTCTTAAGTAGCTAAGTGCATCCGTCTGTGGCACTATTTACCGACGTGATAAGAACCTTCTGAGAAGATTCCTGGATAATGTGTCACCACTCTTATCCATCTTCGGCTTGCTCTCCTCTGAGTCAACCTGAAACTCCTCCGTTCCCCTACGAGACTCCTGCATCAAGGCCTTCTTCAGCCGTGTAACCATTCCCTCGCCATTACCCCCTCGAGCGGTCGCTCCGTAGCTCGCTTGCTCGTTCTCAGTAAACACGACAATTTCACTACTCGATGGGCGCGCTTCAGCGCCACCGGCAGGTAACCAACATCGTTTGAGGAACAGCCACTGGTCGTTTGTGACTTGGGTGTCACTGGGCCGTCTCGGAATCATCCCTTTTGAGATCGCCTGGAGGATTTGGACATCGCGAACGTAATAATAGTATGGCGCTTTTCCAGTCAAGATCTGCCCGCGATTTCTTCATACCTGAAGTGGGGATACTGAGCTGATAGATCTACGTACCTGTAGCATTATACTCCCGAACGAGTACACGTCGCTTTGGACATCGGGGGATCTCTGTACCGTGTTCTGTTCCTCATTTGGCTCGCCGTTTTGTTCTTCGGCTTCGGGCATACCAATATCGAGTAACTCAGGGGCCATCCACCGCAATGTTCCCTTGACCTGCGACGACGTAGAGAACGTTGTTCCTCCCAGTTCCGTCAGTAATGTGGAAAGACCAAAGTCCGAAATGCAGGCTATTCCGTCGGCGAGGACAAGAATATTTGACTGTATGTTCTGATGATGAGCGTGCATAGAATTAGAGAAAGGGAATATTACATACGCCTGAGAGATCACCGTGGACGACAGATTTGCTGTGTACTATTCGCGGATGATAAACGCATCAGCGATGGGAAATCAAGCTCGGGGGGATGTACTTACAGTAGTGGAGGCCTGAGGCTACATCGTTGATCTAGAAGTCTCTCAGGGCCAATCACGAATCTTGAATGGGAGACAAACCATGACAAGCCTCTGGGGCTTATCCAACGTGTCACCATGCTCGAGGTAGGACGTCAAAGAACCATGCTCAGCCCATGGACAAATCATCGCGGGAAACTGCCCAAAATTCGTCGCAATCCCGAAGAGGGGTAAAATATTGATATGGTCGAGCCTCAGCCATACGTTAATCTCCCGACGGAGTCGCTTATCGTATATGATCGTCAACAGATGCGCTGTGGGTGCACTGGGTTGAGTCGTACCTTGGATTTCTTCTCAGAATTGCCGTCATCAGCCAGGTACACCCTGATGGTCTTGATTGCAACCTAGACGGCAGGGCAGCTCAGCGATGAACGACGACGAGACAAGCACATACCTTGACGGACTGGTTGTTCACGCTCAAAGAGCCTTTGAAGATGTCCCCATACGTGCCCGATGCAAAAGGAAATCCACCCTCTTGTTCAACCTTTCCCGTAAGATTCCTGCGCGGAAAGAATGTCATCGATGAACAGCTCGTACTAATTTCCATCATGGCTCACAGTGGATCCGGATTCCGGGAAAGTACCTCTGAAAGAGACTCTGACTGAGGGTGCGAGCGTAGAAAGTCTTGGATGGTTGCCACTAGATACCCAGCCGGAGGTCTGTTATCAACTGCAGACCAACAATGCTCAATGAGCGCCCAACATCGATCATCAATTGGGAGAGACTGTGGACGCTCAGGGTTACGACCTTCGTGCAGGCTAGTCAGGATGGCTGTGACACTTCGAAGCTCAGACCATGGTCTTCTGCCGGATAACACCTAAACCGCAACGTGAATGATTCGAGTCGCATAGAAAAAGTAAACTTGCCTGCAGAGCGATGCTCCCGAATGAATAGATGTCACTTTTTGTCGTGAGCTGGTCTACGTCATCTTTATCCAAAAAAATGTACTCGGGAGCAGTCCAGTTCAGGAGTCCGGGTCGGATTCTAGATGGCTTCAAATGTGATAGGGATTCCGGTAGGTCACCCATCAGAAAGGCGTTCCCGAAGTCATTCAGGACCGCATTGCCACGCTCGTCGATTAGGATATTCGTCTACTTATATCTCAGTGAACCAGAAAATTGAGAACATATACGTTCAGGTTTGACGTACGGGATTGAGATTGCCATGTACGATGTGAAGTGAGTGCACTACCGCATACCAGAGTCATTTATGCAGACGTTCAAATGTAGCGATGACTTACAGTATTGTAGTCCACGGGAGATATCCAATAACTGTCAGCATAGAAGGGATATCAAAAGGTGTGAACAGAATATCGAATGATAACTTACGAGCTGCAGTCTTTGGTCAACTGCAAGGCGCTCTCCAGGCCTCACCAAGAACCAAGCGAGATCCCCACTGGGTCTCCACAACGACACGAGAGATAAAGCTCTCTCCCCGCCAAAACCGTACACGACGCCTAACAAGGGTGAAATATTGGCGTGGCTTAATCTCCTCCAGATCGCAACCTCTCGACGAATCTCCTCAACCAATCAGATCAAACAATCGGGTCTTGCCTTGAAAGAAGCATACCTCGATCAACTTTTCATCTCTTTCCTTTGTCGCCGTCGAAACCAGGAATGTTTTAACAGCAACCTGCCAATGACCGGTTTCGGATGATAGCAATCAAATCGGCTGATAGGAACGGAAGGAGTCTGACCTCTCTTGTTCCAGATTCGTTGTGGTATTGACACTTATGGAGGTAGACCCCAGTCGTTGCCAGTGGATCAAGGGATACATCTTCAAGCGGGTCAATATTTCCTGTGAGATCTGGAGGAGGATCTGGATCTTGTTGAAACCTGAAAGGGTTGGTTACTGGCGTTGGATACGAAGAGAGAAGGAAAGATACTTACACTTCACGGACGACCCTGGTCTTGCTTATGGTCTTCATGATGGGGAGGGTGATTGATTTAGTGTTGATCGAAGTTGTACGTTCATGAGTCGGTCCTGGCCAAAGTTGGCCATAGAAGTTCTTTCCCTACAAGCTGGGGTTGGCAACAGGGTGCCAGTAAGGCGGGTCACACGTTATTGATTATTACCACCGCGACGTGGCTACGAGGTGACCCTCATTGGTCAATCTCATGCGATTTCGCATTGTTCGCAATGGATTCCCTGATCTACAAAGCGGATGGGCGTTGCATGCAAATTTTCTGTGCTAGTGAATAGCCCGAGGGGAAGCCAGAAGTCGGTGCCGAGCTCTTACAAGATAATAGATATTAGCACAGCACATACTCTACCACACAAGCAGCACTTAAGTACTCCAAATTCCGGGCGTAAAAACCCGCCGCTTTCACTACGCCCTCTACTCAGCCCTCACAGGCTCCCTCACCTTCAACGCCTCCTCAAGCTCCTTCACCCTCCCTTCCCACACCTTCGCATCCTCAATTCGTTTCTCCAACATCCGAATCTCCTCCAAGACGCGAATGAGATCTCCAGCGCCTGTTTTAGTTCCCCCAGGCGTCGTCGGGGTTACGGCAGGTGCATCGGCGGTGAGCTCAGAGACGGCCTGCGGCTCGGATTCCGGCGCGGATGGGCTGATTGGGGTCAAGGTCCAGTGACCGGTACCGTCCCCGGTGAGCGTGAGTAGGTGTGTGTGATATTTCGTTAGCGCAGGTCTGAGGTAGAGCACGGCATCAGTATTCTTCGTTTCGGTGTTTGTCATTCGCAATGAAGGCATACCTCAACGAGATCGTGATGAGAGAAATGCCGAGCGACTTGGCATGCTCGTACATCTGACCTTCGACATCGCTCGATACGGCACTGGTACATTCTACGTGCGTAGAAACCAGGTTAATTCGAGCCCCAATTATGAAGAAAATGTGACAAACCATCCAAGATAGCAAACTTTGGTCGATGATAAAACACACGTGAAAGGGCCATCTACAACAGTAAGTCAGCACAAAACGTCTTCCATTCCAACATCAACTCACCCTCTGTTTCTCCCCACCACTCAACACGTCCCTCCACTCCTTGACAGTCCCCCACCCACCCTCACGCTCAACCAAATACCCAAGATGAGCAGCCTCCAAGATCGCCTGCAACTCTTCCAACCCTGCATCCGGGTTCCCTCCGTGAAGCGCATAAAACTCGCCAAGCGTCTGTGGGTAAATCACCTGTTCCAGCAAGGATCCCGTCACCATATATGCGCGCTGCGGGACGACAAACACCCCTGGGTGCGTTCTCCCGGTTACGGGATCGAATGTGGACGTCGGGCGGGTGACGCCAGTGCCTGCACCCCTCGCCGCCCAGAGACCAGCCATGACACGCGCAACGGCGGTCTTTCCCACCCCATTGGAGCCTGTGATCATGAGATGCATGCCAGGACAAAGAGCAAGGCTCAGAGTACGGACGAGCGTCGTGCCAGATCCAGAGAGGTGATCAAGGGGTTCTAATTCCTCGTCAAACGTGATCTCCTTCTCCTTGGGCGCCTTGGGATGATCGCCGTTGGAAGTGGGCGAGGGGAGACTGAGAGTGGGAATACAAACGTCGACGTCGCGAAGCTCAAAAGTGTTGCCATCACCTGACTGCGCACCAGGGAGAGGTGTGAGGTTATGTAGGGTAGATACAAGGGTATATAATCTGTATACGGTGTCAATATTCTGTGATTCCAAGGAGAGAGTAGGGTACAGCATACCTTCCGGTTAATCCGGCAACTTCAACTAGATCTTTATATGCATACATAAGTCGACCACCTGCATCCGCAAGCGAAAGAAGCAGTCTACGGTTAGATATATACGCTAGGACAAATATTAGCACAGCATTGTTAGGTCCCAATTAACCACTCACTTTCCGTGCGATGAGCAACGGCTCCATCTCTGGCTTGTTTGTCTTTGCCCTCTCCGCGCTTGCGCGTAATCAACAAGGGGACAGCAATAAGTCCATAACCGGCCGCACTCCATAGATACTTGATCACGAAATCCTCAGTCCATTCGTACGCTATCCTGATCTTGTATATGGAGTTGACGTGCTTGATGAGTCGCATATATGCGCGTGTCAGGATGTCACGTTCAAGAGGACCTCCATTGTAGAAGCTGTCGACCATCGGAGTGAATACAAGTGTTCAGGTGGGATAGAAGTGAACACTCACGCAACCTCTTCGCTCTCTCTTCCTACACGTCCAACACCAGCGCGATAATCACCCTCTAAGCGCGCTTCGATGGCAGCGAGGCGACCAAATGCGGGCGTGACTGCGCCTAGGATCTTTCCGGATATCAATAAAGATGCAGGGAACGCGAACCGAATTCAACGAACCTTGATAGTGAGGTAGTAATTAACGAATAGTAATAAAGTCCCCCTGAATCCGAGAGAGCGTGCTAGCTGGGAGGTGAAAAGCAGCAGGTCAAGGGATGGTTTCATGAGGTTCCCACTGCGTCCATGTACGCTTGTCAATGCTTGGTATGAAATGATGAGAAGGATTCACGCACTAGATCCCTGCTACACTTTCCGCCCATGACTCGACATCCGCTGTGATATACTGGTCTACCCCCTGGAGAGGCACGCGGTAGTACCGGAGGTGAGGGGCAGACGAGAAGTAGAGATCATGGATGTATCGAGTAAGGCGATTCCTAAACCGTATCGCGATCTTGGACTGCAGATAGCGGATCTAGGAAATAAAAGTGAAGTGAGACCCGGTCTCAGAGCTAGTTGAGACACATACCATGGAATTAGTGTATATGCTCGGTACAGCCAGAGCAAACCACAGAGCGAGTCCCCGGATGAACCCCCATCCGTCCGCTTTGACGAGGTCGCGGACGATCCGACCGTCGAGTCGTGCAACCACCACGCTGAGAACGGTGCGGAGGACAAGGAAACACGAATGCGCAAGAAGAACCCAGGCCTCACGCGAGTGGAGGGACGGGATTACGATCCGCAATAGTGCTCTTAATTGCTGCCATGATGAAAGTGAAAGGGTCGCCTTTCCTGTCTTCGCTTTGCCATTCGACTGGGCTGCTTCTAGGGGGAAGAACCTGGCATGTGCAGCAAGATCTTCCTGTGAGTGGACGGGATATGCAGCAGGGTCGAGTGTAGTCTTCTTGGACGCGGCCCTTCTGGCTGTCTTTGGTGTAAAGGACGGAAGGATTGCGGAGCGAAAGACGAGAGTGGAGGCAAGGAGAAGGAGGAGAGGACGTCGGGACGAGGGGTCTTTGAGAAGGAGTGCGAGTTTTTCACTGGCTGAACCAGTAGGGATAGAAGTTTGAAGTATCTCTGAAAAGACGACCATCGCTCAGGTCGAAGAGACAGCTCGCGTCGAAAGATACTCATATTCGATCGTCTGTTAATCTGGTGACATGTGATTTCCAACATTTGCCTCCAACATTGGATTCAGAAGCCCGGGCCGAATCTTGTAAGTACTTAGCCTTTTGCAATGAGCATCCGAGCTTGATCCGAGCCCCGCAAATTATATATACGTGCCTACACAGCTAAAATAAATTCCGTTTGCCGCAAAAAGATAGCAACATCGGATAAGAGCAGCACAGAACATTGCAGCTAACCCTCACAGACATGGTCACACTCAGGCTCCCCACTGGAACCCTCTTCCCATTCAAACCAGTATCTTTAGAGCAAATCAATGAGGAGATGGAAAACCACTACCAGGCTACCAATCTGACCATTCCTGCCTCCTACGCAAATCTTTTCCAACGTTTCTTATATCGTGGTACAGTCCTCATGAAGCTGCTGCACAATGCAGAAGCCGATGTCGAGTTGACTGAGGACATGAAAGAGGCCATCAGGGCCAATCTCATGTTTCATCTCAATGTGCTCAACTTTTGTGGCCCTGAATTTCACAGTGCTGCAAACAAAGATCAAAATACAAGGGTACAGATGTTTGAGATCTATATGGTGGAGGATCACTATGTGGGATGACATGATCCTGCTGTTACGATCGTGTATTGCGACCCCATCTAATCGGCCCCTATCCTATCTTATCAACATCCATGTGCACCTTATCAAGACTTCTATCTTATCACATCACATGACTCCTGAAGATAACATCACATGACCTTATCATATCTTATCTGAAGACGACACATGGATATCTTATCCATATCACGTGACTTATGACATCATGTTACGGTGCCCTCACAAGGCGCGCTCCATTTCATGGACTTAGCCATTTCTCTTCGCTTTGCTATCTTATCTAATCTCTTCAGGATCTTATCTTATGATCATATCTGATCACAGACATGTGGTATTCCAGTTCGTTGCCACAGTTGCCACCTCACTTCCACTCTATCCCCATATGGACT
>JBBPJZ010000669.1:0-15370 GCA_038089015.1 Chalciporus aff. trinitensis | reverse complement strand
ATACGATTCCATTACCACCGATAGGATCTATGCCTCCTTCAGATCCCGCCGCGAGCTGCCTGAAGCCACCCATTCAGGGTGAGACGCCACGGAGAGGGCCGATTACAGTGTTTGAGCCACCTATGATCGTGCTCGTTGTCGATGACGACCGGCTAACGCGAACGATCATGTCGCGTACACTTTCGAGACTCGGCTGTCATGTCTCTACAGCAGAGAATGGAGAGGTCGCTCTCGAGATGATTGTCGGGCGGACGTTCAGGCAGTCGCAAGAGTCGAACGACTCCCTTGATACACTGCCCGAGATGGAGGAAGAAGAGAACGCCTCTCCAGAGAGTCAGTATGACGTTGTGTTCCTGGATAACCAGATGCCGATCATGTCTGGGTTGGAGGTAGTGGCGAAACTTCGGGAGATGGGAAGGCACGATTTTGTGGTTGGGGTGACTGGTAAGGTTCTTTCGTCGGAACCATTGGCGTGGTACTCAAAAATGTGGTCTAGGCAATGCGCTTATCGGGGATCAGAGGGAGTATTTTGAGGCAGGGGTGGATCAGTGAGTGACGGATCACGCGCACGATTGCTGATAAGAGCGCTGACGATTGTGTTGTTTCAGTATTTTGACGAAGCCGGTGTTTGAGCCGAGCCTGGTGCACATGCTCACGATTGCAGACGAACGACGACGGCAATGAGGGTGTTAGATTCTATTTACTCTATATCCTTATTGTCACGAATATGGGGGTCTTTTTGTTTATTTTTCTTGGTCGAAATGAGAATGGGATGAAGAGGAGCAATTTTGTTGTGTGATCGGATTCAGCCGAAGCCATATTGGGCGCATTTCCCCTGCCGCTTGTCAGCTGCGTTTGTTGTTCCTTGCGAGTTCACCACGAACATCGTTCACAGCGCACAGACCACCAGCGCACGATGACTGACACTGTCGACGACGTCTGTGCCATCGTTGACGCTGACCCCAAGCCCTCCCCACCCTCGCCGTCACCCTCGGCGGCCGACGTAAACGAGACTACAGGTGCGTTTGTTATCCGGCTACAGCCTGCCCATGCTTTATCGAACCGGCCACCTTGACTCATCCTACATCCGATTTCTCCAAACCACATTCATCTATGCGAACAGAACAACTACTGTCCAGAAAGCGCGAAAGGGAGGTCTCTCTCGAGCCTGCGACGCCCAAGACTTCAGCGACAACCACCGTACGTATCTCTCGCCATTCGTCTTTCCCCCAAATGCGACTCCTTGACGTAAACGTGACCCCCAAACCACACGCTTCCTATTGGTGTTTGAATCATTTCCTTATTCTTATTTTTCCCATCCTTAGCACGCGTTAGATGTCAAGTCACCTGCGAAGAGAGGTCGGGTGCAACTCGATACGACGCTCGAGGAGGATGGGGTAGATACACAAAGCCAATCGCGGTCACGAACGCCGTCACATCCTCATTCGCCTGCGTTGAGCGTCTCGCCACCGCATGAAGTCAAGGTCCGACAGATCAGTCAAGGCGTTGAAGACATCAAGTGGCAACAGAATCCACAACCGTCGCCGTTGGATCCCCAAGCCGAACAAGTCGAGGAACACGTCGAACATGTCGATACGCAAAATGAAAGTCACATCGAGGGCATCGAGGCCACTCAGTTGGTCTCTGTCACGGAACCCCCAAGCTCGTTTTCGTCCAACGAAGACGCCGCAGACATTGAGGAGGCACAAGAGACGGCCTCTAGTCTGCCACATACCAGACATACTCCCGAGTCGGACGGTGGTGAGCCTGAAAAGGTTCTGAAACGCAAGTTGGCAGATAGGGCGACGAGTCAGGGTCCTGAGAATGGACCATCGACGTTGAGCCCGTCTGCCGAAACTGCGAAACGGCCACGAGATGATGCGGATAACGATGATAACCCGCGGGTCTGTAAACGGCCGTCTCCTCCGCCTGAGTCTGAACAGAACGAGAAACCACCACCAGCAGCAGTTGTCCCCGAGAGCCCAGCGCCCAAATTCGTGAGTGTATCCTTGTTCGTTCATCGGGATGGTTGTTTATGTTTCCCTAGGGTGGGTTCATGGCCTATGCCTCCGCAGCCTCTCCATTCGCATCTGTCAAAGGACAGAACGTATTTTCAGGCGCTTCATCCAAAGACCAAAAGTCACCTACGTCACCCTCTCGAAACTCGTCTTCTCTACCCTCTGATACCACACGCCCTACTTCTTTTGCATCTCCATTTAGTCAATCTCCATTTGCCGTGTTTGCCTCGTCCCAATCAGCATTCCAACAAACAACCCCAGGCACCGCCACTAAACGTACCGGCTTCGAAGCATTTGCCGGATCAACGTCGCCGTTTGCATCAGCAGCATCCCCGTTTTTGTCGCATGCAAGGTCTAAATCTCCGTTAGGGAGTAGTAGTGGGAAGAGCAGCATACTCGGACGGAGCAAATCCCCTACGAGACGACCGCTTTTGGGGATGAATGCGAATGCGTTTTCGTCGTATGCGAGTGCGGGCATACAAGCGTTTGCGGTTCCACATCCGAAGCGAGCGAGAGCGGGGTCTCCGAGTGGTGGCTCGTCGCGGAGCTCGTTGGAGCGCAAGGATGAAGTATCAAGCGTGTTTGGAAATGGAGAGGCGAGTGGGAGTGGGGAGGACGAGGGTGATGTGGAGAGAGAAGAGAGCGATCGAGCACCTTCGACTTTTGGTGAGAGACTGCGAGCCAGTAAAGATGGTGATGAAGAGCAAAGCGAAGAAGAGAAGGAGAAACTGACGGAGCAGGAAGGTGAGTCGTCACCTGTATGCACCAGCCCCAGATTGGATTGCTTACCCCCGAGTTTAGTGGTCACTGGTGAAGAGGAGGAAGAGACGCTGATTCAAGTCCGTGGCAAACTGTACGCGCTTTGTCCACAAAACCAGTGGAAAGAGCGGGGCACTGGCCAACTCAAGCTGAACGTTCGCCGAGCGGACGGAAGCGGGGCACGACTTGGTAAGTATTACCCAGTGAAGACAATTTGAGCGGCTAAGTTGAGACCCCTACTCCAGTAATGCGCAAGGAAGCAGTCTACACTCTATTGTTGAATGTGTCGCTGTTCCAAGGGATGAAGTGTTTTGTAGCGCAGGACCCACGATATATACGATTCAGCGTCATCGAGGAAGGCAAGGCCCTGCATTACAACCTTCGGGTAAGCGCCTAGACTAAGAGACGCTTTGCGCCTTCTAACCCCATCACAGGTGTCTAATGCCAAGATTGCGCATGAGTTGCTCGAAGAGATCAACGCTAATATCCCATCCTGATGGACAGCATTTTCTATCCACCTTTTTTCCATGATCACGACCCACCTGCTACATCTACGATTAATGTTGCACGTATGTAAAATTACGATCTTTTCTTGTACTTACTCAAGGAGAGATGCACTTGGACAGAGCTAGATGTGCTTATGAGGAGGACGCTAGATGTAGTGGATGACGTCCCGCTTGTTCTTACGCTTGTCTTTTGGACTGAACACCATGCAGCTTGAAGCGCAGTTCATTAAATTAACGGTAAATGGTACAGCACTTTTTATGCTAAGGAGTGACTTTCCATCGTCCTACGAGTTGGTTTCCTCTCAATATCAAGAGATCTCTCAGCATTTGAAGCGAGTCTTTGACAACGTTGAGTTTGCTCCCAGCCACTTCGTGCCACTCGACTGGGACCTCTGCCACGGGGATGCCGAGCTGTTTGGCGAGCAAAAGAAGCTCAACGTCGAATATCCAAGAAGCAAGATGTTGGAGGGGGAATATTCGCTGGGCAGCGCGTCGCGTGAAGAGTTTGAAACCGCATTGAGTGTCACGAATATGACCAACACCAACGATGCGAAGGATGGTATGAAGTCCATGCATGAGGATATTCCGAAGGACCGAACGCTATCACCACCAAAGACGCGTCCACAGTCAGCCTCACCGAACATCCTACTTGAAAAACACCCCCACACGTACCTTGACAACAGCCTCTGTCTTGACAAGGTGTGCTCTGCTTCCCACAACGACCGCTGGCTCATGTTTCGGCGCCAGTTCATCCATCGCTTTCCACAACAACTCGAGATCTTCGAACCGGCTCGCACCATCCGCGTCGACCATGAGTAACCGATGACCGCGGGCATGTAACATCCCATGTCTGACCGCGCCGCCTTTTCCCAGGTTTTTCTCGAGAGTTACGACGCGGATCTCACTCTTGGGGTTTTCGTTGGCGAGACGAAGTGCAAGGGCGGAAGTCTCGTCTTTGGAGCCGTCGTCCACGATGATGAGTTCGTGTGTGCGAGAACGGATGGGGGTGGAGTGAAGATGGGCGAGGGTGGTTTTGAGCATGGAAGGTAGACGAGAGGTTTCGTTATAAGCGGGGATGATGACGCTGAGATCGAGAGAACCTGGGTCGGTGATATTGGGGAGGGGTTGGGGGGTGGTTGGGTTTGTACGGGAACGGTAGGTTTTTTCGGGGGGGCGGGTTATGATTGGGGGTGGGGAGAGGAAGACGAGGGCTAGGTAGAACTGGGTATGATTAGCATGTGGGGATGAGGGAGAAGAATGGGAGTCAGACGAAAGGACCGAGGTCCTGAGCCGAAGGAGTGTCGTCCTCACCACGACGCACACTTCGAAAGGTGGCTCGTAGCTCGAAGAACAAGGATGAATGGGTTCTCATCATACGCACGGTATGCTACATACCAGTCGGGAAAGGAACGGATTGACTCACAGAGGGTATCAGGACGACTATCGCAGCAGTGACATATCCGAGGAGTGCTTGATCCATCGTCAGTGTAAGGATATCAGAAACTTTGGGAACAGCGATAGTTTGTGTTCATGCGCAGAGAGAGAGAGTAACCAAATGAGAGAGAAAGAGGAAGCAGCGCAATGAGCAGTGTGCCGAGGCAGTCCTTGATTTTGAGCTGGTCTAGTTGGACCGCCTCGTCACAGTTCGCATTAGAACTTAGAGTCGACGTGGTCGCATTTCGTGGGACCAACCACGATGAATGGGGAAAACAGATCAATCAACTGAGCCTACACAATTATTACAGTAGAGAAACCGCTGGAGAAACGATCAGGATCTGAGAAATGGTCGAATAGTACAAAGGGCCCGCCAGATCATAGTCATAACTTGAAAAAGCCTACACATCAGCAGATTCAGCACTCGGCAACATTTGAGCCCAGTCACGCATATCCATCCTTTCCAGGAACAACACCATAGGCTCCGCCTCCCTTTCTGAACATCTGACGCACAGAATCCGCCAACTGCTGCGGTCTCTCATATGCTGCAAAGTGGCCTCCACTATCGTGCTTTGTTTCAGAAACAATCTTGTTGTGCCGACGGATCCATCTGCAAAAGACACCAAAAGTCGGTTGAATGCCCTACTCCGAAGGGTGATTAGACTTACGCCTTGGGATGGATGATTACCTCCTTGGGGAAGTATGATACACCCATAGGAATCCTGGGGTATTCGACACTTAATACGCGGTCCGCCTTTCCTCCCGTCATCTCAAAGTAGATCCTCATCGAGGCGGCGGGACCCGCGCGGGAGAACCAATAGATCGAAATCCACGTCAGGACTTGCAACAGATTCAGCAGTGTTACACGAGATTAGGGTAAATGTCCTCACCCTCGTCATCTTCCCAGTCGTAGTTATCCGTCCAATTGTACAGCTTTTCATAGATCCAAGCGAGCAAACCAACGGGACTATCGGCCAAGGAATAGCCGAGGGTCTGCGGCTGGGTAGCCTGTTGTGCGAAGTAGCCGCTGCCTTGGCTTTTGAACCAGTTTGCGCGCTCTAAACCCCTCTTCTCTTCCTGGGTCCAAGCTGTAATGAGAGAGCCTAGGAAGGACAGCGGCTCCCTCAAAGGAGATGGCGGAGTACCACTGAATAGCCTGTTGGCATCTTACCTCGTCGACATATGATGCTTAAGACTCACGTCGGCATGTTTGTGTGCCAAGCTTTGTGGTGCTTTCCACCGTATTGGATAGCCATGGTACGGGTAATCTGATAACGATAAGCAGTTGTCAGAAGCATTGCCTGCGAACCTACAAGGCTTCCCCAATCTCCGCCCTGCGTAACTAGAGTGAACGATCAGCAGACTCAATAGAAGGTTTTGGAGTAGATATCTCGCCATATTCGTTGTACCCCAGCGCAAGCATCAACTTATGTGCGACCTATGAATACACAGTGAGATTTGCCCTTTCATGACGCAGAGAGCTTACCTCTGCATATTGTTTGGCGGCGAAGCCTTGCTTACGAGGGGCTTCAGAGAACCCATATCCTGGTAGACTCAACGCCACCACATGGAAGCTAGGAAAGTCCTGAGTTGACGCGGTCAACAGTGGAAGCAGCTTCCGGACTTCTAAAAAACTTCCAGGCCCTGTATACATTCCAGTTCAATCCACCCCGCAATAATGATACGGACATTGCGAGACAAAAACTTACACCCGTGGCAGAAGAGAAGCGGGATCGCATTTTTGATGGTGCTCTTCTCGTGCACGTAGTGGATGTTGAGCGTGCCATGTCCATCGACCTCGATGTCACGGGTGAACATATGCAACTCGTCGTTGAGCTCTTTTTCATGCTTGCGCCAGTCGTACCCGTTTAGCCACCTTTCTGCAAGCCTCTGGACGTGCTCTAGGGGTACCCCGTATTTCCAGCCGGCATCCTCGAGTTCGTCAGGAAGGAGAGAGAGTTCAAGTTTCCGACGAAGGATATGAATTTTTTCTTCTGAAATAGAGATCGTGAACGATTTTTCAGCCATCGGAGGGAGAGTTTGGTTGGGAGGTTCCACTGACCTAGAGAAGAGAGCTGGCGCAATTATATATATGTACCTGTGCGACGCTGGCTTCGACACAAGCGCGTTTACGCCGTGCGGCGAAGAACTTTGCAAACTCCCGTGACTGGCCCAGACTGATTGAGACCCCTGAACCTCTCTCCTCCTCCGGGAACTCGCAAGTCCTTAAGGACGTTGCCGGCGATGGAAGTTGTGCGCTTGTGCCTACGCTCAGTTACGCCCGAGTCGTGTGATCATTTAAGGGAGAGTAAGTATGGCGTCAACAGCGAAATCAAATTAATCTAGCAGAGTTAAGCTAACCTACGACACACACAACACACTCACAAACATGAAGGCCTGATGACAGACCGAATCGACTGGATGTTATGGACCCACGAAGCCTGCACTGGGATACCGCAGAGCAATGCATAAATTCAGGGGTTTTCCCGACTAGATTGTGCCCCTATTTGAAATTGTTAATTTTGTCATGACCCGTAACTTGGGCGGTGATTCTCAGCACATCGAAGTCATCCATTCAGTTGACACGGCTGATATCGGAATGTCGTTGCCTAGTTGTGACTCAACCATATAGATACCCTCAGACATACCATCTAGCCCACCTTCAAGCGCCCAGCTTTGATTCTCTGAGAAGAGATCATCGCGGGATCACATTCTGGTGTCTGTTAATAGCTGTGGATGGTCATGGCTTTGCCGTTCATGTATACCGAGACTCTGGGAGAGAGAGAGAGAGCAGCGGGTAGGTCTAGACGGACTGACGTGGCTAACTGAAAGGGCTACCATTCTGTACTTCAACAGAAATTGTTAGGGAAACAAAATCAGTCATTCAGTACAAGGATTCGAAGAGTATGAAGAGGTAGAGAGAGATCACATGGATATGAGCTAATCAATACTAGGCAACATTCGATCATTCAAGCATAACCATCCTTTCCAGGAACGACACCATAAGCCCCTCCTCCCTTTCTGAACATCTGACGCACAGAATCCGCCAACTCCTCTGGTTTCTCGTATGCTGCAAAGTGTCCTCCGCTCTCGTGCTCGGTTTCGGATACAATCATGTTTTTTCGACGGATCCAGCTATAAGCCAACCAAAAGTCAGTTTGAAATATCTTAGTCAGGAGTTGATTAGACTTACGCCTTTGGAAGGACGACTAATTCCTTGGGGAAGTAGGAGACACCCATAGGAATCTTTGGGTATTCGACAGCCCATGGCCGCTGATCCACCTTTCCTCCCATCACCTCAAAGTAGATTCTCACCGAGGCGGCTGGACCAGCGCGGGAGAACCAGTAGATTGAAATCCACGTCAGGACTGTAAGAAGTTCAGGTTCAGTGGTGGTACAGTGGATCAAGACAAATGCCCTCACCCTCGTCGTCTTCCCAAGGATAATTGTCTGTCCAGTTGTGCAGCTTCTCGTAGATCCATCCGAGCAAACCGACGGGACTATCTGCTAAGGAGTAACCGAGAGTCTGTGGCTGGGTGGCTTGCTCTGTGAAATAGCCATTGCCTTGGGTTCTAAACGAGCTTGAGCGTTCTAGACCCTTCTTCTCCTCCTGAGTCCAAGGTGTAATGAGGAAACCTAGGAAGGCGAGCGGCTCCTTCCAAGGAGATGGTGGTGCACCACTGAATAACTGATTGGTAAGTTATGTTATCTTGATAGTGAGAAAGCTTAGAACTCGCGTCGCCATGTTTGTATGCCAAGCTTTGTGGTATTTTCCACCATATTGCATAGCCATGGTACGGGTGATCTAAGGACGATGAGTAATTCGTCAAAGGCATCGGTCGCAAACCTACAAGGCTTCCCCAATCTCCGCCCTGGGTGACTAGAATGTGCGATTACTAGAGTTATTGCAAGGGTTTGGAGTGGATATCTCACCATACTCGTTGTACCCCAGTGCGAGCATCAACTTGTGTGCGACCTACGAATGCACAATGAGATTTGCCCCGGCATGACGGCGTAGAGCTTACCTCTGCATATTGTTTGGCCGCAAAGCCTTGCTTACGGGGGGCTTCAGAGAACCCATATCCTGGAAGACTCAGTGCCACCACATGGAAGCTGGGAGAGTCCTGAGTCGATGCGGTCAATAGAGGAAGTAGTTTCCGGACTTCCAAGAAGCTTCCAGGCCCTGCAAGCGTATACATCCCCGCTCAATCCACGAGCAACCTCAACATAGCATTACAAGACAAGAAACTTACACCCATGACAAAACAGGAGCGGGATCGCGTTCTTGACGGTGCTCTTCTTATGAACGTAATGAACGTTGAGTGTGCCATGCCCATCGACCTCGATGTCTCGCGTGAACATGGGCAACTCATCGTTGAGCTCTTTTTCATGCTTGCGCCAGTCGTACCCGTTTCGCCACCTTTCCGCAAGCCTCTGGAGGTGAGCTAAAGGTGCCCCATACTTCCAGCCGGCGTCCTCGAGTTCATCAGGAAAGGTGGAGAGCTCGAGTTTCCGACGAAGGAGGTCAAGTTTTTCGTCTGGAATAGCGATCGTGAAAGGTTTCTCGGTCATTGGGAGTAGGGGATTAGTGGGGAAGTTGGAGAACTTAGTATGAAAACGGTGAATAAGTGCAATTATATACGCGCCGCGACGCAAATGATATGTCAGCGCAGTTTATGCGGAACTTTGCAACCTCCCACGATGAGTCGGGCCCTTCTGCAGAAGTGACTCGGTTGTATCAAGCGAGATACGGCTCCGAGTGGGGTTGACCTCTAATCTGATGGGACTCCACAAGTCTATAAAGTCGTTGCTGCTCATGATATGACGTATTCGAGTTCGAGATCGATCGGTTTGATATGGCCATGGCGTCACAACTGCGGAATCAAATACTTTGAGTCAAGCCTAGTGCCCTGATGGCATATGATATCGAACCACTGACCCAACCACATTCAGGGGCTTTGCTGGACTGGAAGATCTTCATGATACCACTTGGCGCCTAATCGAAATCATGGGTAGTTGCCAAGCCAATTGTCACTCAAGTCGTTCCTTTATTTGCGAGGGAACAACCAATCAGAGCTCTCAAATTGCGCCCAAAGAGTTTTCGAAAGTGTTACGTGACAGTATTTGTTATCCCACCGATGCGTCTGGCCAACCTTGAAGCACCTCTAATGGAAGTAACCTGCTCTGTTTTTCCCATATGCCATGTTCAAATTTTCAAGTTTGAGACTTCTCTCTGGGTATTAATAAAGAGATCAATGTCGACACCAGTCGACTCCGCGTGGAATCAAGGTCTGCTAACTTCGTATGAACCACGATTGAAGGCCAAACTGCTTTCCTCACTGCCTGCTGCAGTATTGAAGAAGCGCTGAAGTGGAAACGTTCGGGCCGATCATAAGATTATTGCGAAGGCTTCGCCATGTACAGCATGCCACAGCTTGTTGATTTCGTGCGTTATAAACGAGTAAGCATGACATATTTGGGTTCATCGATCATCTTCTTCCTCAGCTGCTCCCTACTGTATCGTTCCCCATCTTGATTGATCCCAATGAGATGTTTTGAAACTACATTCGGAGGAGGGCCAACGCGGGTCAAAACAACATGGCGCGAGCCCACTGTGTATGTTACCTCTCCCCAGCTGCTTGACTGGGACTTCTCATTCATTTTGCTATCCATTCTGTGCGTGCAGAGGCGGCTCCAGTTCCCCTGAAAAAGCATTGGATGGAGTCCGGAAGCAACCTTTGGGCGAGGCAAAAAGGTCAGCTCCCTCTGAGAGGAAACGCGGGGCATCGAATACTCTTACTTACCACAAACCTGTTAACCAAGGCCCGCCGCCACGGACAAATACCCACCGGTCCCCAAGCCCAGGAAGTTGAGAGATATTCTTCTACTCGCTAGAAAAGCTATCTTCTGTAAGGATCGACTATGAGTGTGGCCTTGAGATGCTGATGCGTGTGCTAGAATGTACTATTGGCTGGAATTTACTATTTGAGTGTTCCTGTAAGCAAGGAACATGTTTTGGAGCATTGTCGTATAACATTCGGGGTGGAATGTTTCCAGATTTTTACTTGTGTATAACTGGAGTTGTCGATCTTGCAAGTTATT
The DNA here is from genome assembly GCA_038089015.1 of Chalciporus aff. trinitensis. NCBI lineage: Eukaryota > Fungi > Basidiomycota > Agaricomycetes > Boletales > Boletaceae > Chalciporus > Chalciporus aff. trinitensis. Next base: position 4,551 of record JBBPJZ010000669.1, on the reverse strand, counting down.
TCTCATACCGAAGCGAGCCCTCTCGTCGCAAGCTAAAAGTGACCTGGGGCCGCCTCGAGTCTGGGGGAAGTCCGATTCGGGTAAGAGGATTGGACAGATAATACACACAAATCGTAAGTCAGAACTGGACTACACCAATGATCGGCGCTATATGTTAGGTTGCGGATGCATATCCCCCCAAACGACAGACAACAAGCAACAAAGTACAGAAGAAAGGGGCAAAGCCCGACTAAAAAGAAACCTATTATCAGAATCAGCACACCTAATCTGGGCACTGAGTACTGAGATGTGAACAGGTTATTGGAGGGATAACGCACTCGGAAGCAACAATACGAACAGGATGGACTAACAAAATACAATCTCGCATAGATATAGATAGGGGAATTGTCAAATCAAGCCGAAAGGCGAACCAAAAAAACAAAACCCATTACACATGGCTACAAATCCTTAAAAACTCTACTGACTTGCCACCCGATTGGGTGACAAACATTAGGGTTTTAGTGGGGGCACCAGGTAGTTTACGGAGCCCCACACCTCATGGCAGGTAAGAGCATTTTCTCTCGGACCAGAAGCCCCGGCTTCCGCCGTAGTGTATTATGTAGAACTAGACTTGTCAGTTGCTACATAATGAGATACACTTTTCCAAAAAAAAAAAAACAAGTCGTCAGTCGATGGAATAGAAAATCGGCGCAGGGTTAGGCAGCTAGCTGAAATTGGGCGTGTAGTTCAACATCTTCGCATGCGCAACTTCTCTGGCTAGTGTACCTTGCAATGCGTGATTCTGTTTTATCGAGCCCGACCACTGGCACGTTCCTTGAAGCAGATGGACAGCGTGCGCACGACCTGAAACCGGCGTTTCAATATGACAACAGTCGATTCGTAGTGTCGAGGGGGGATCGTCAGTAACGCTGTTAAGAGAGAAAAGAGGTTTTGTTATAAACTGACCTAGAAACAAGCACACAGCATAAGCAACGGAGACGGAGAAAAACACGGTTGCATCGCATCAATCACCGCGGGCGGACGTGGAGGCTCCGTCAGGCTCCGTCTTGCGGTGCGTGAGAAAAACAAACCTCTTATTTAGAGCAGTGACGTATGAGACAGGTCCCTCAATATTCGCCAAAATTGCTGCCAGTGGAGGACAGTTAGAGAGATCCGTACATATCCAAAGTCGATTACAATCATATCCGGAAAATGTTCGTCAAGGACAGGATTTGCGATGGAGGTTGCGTAGTGATCAGCTCGGTAAGCAAATCAACGACTCGGTGCGGAGTGCTGTCGTAAGCGAAGACGGGGATGATCCTGGATCCTGATCTTATCAGCAAGTCACTGACAGCGCTTCTTCAGCTTGCGAAGTGATATGTTATGAAGTGCCGTAAATATGTAGGGCATTGATCATGATGCTCGTCTTCGAGTTGGACTATGGAGTAAAGTCGGCGTTGATGCGTGCTTTGAGGACGACTGAATTGGGAAATGACAGCTGGCATATCTCGGACTTGGCTCGCTATGGGAAATCGAGTTCCCGACTCGGAAGCGACGGCGGAGACCGAGCGCTGGAGAGTTGATCGCTTGCTTCACGCTCAGCCTGAGAAGAAGACGACCTGATCAATAGAAGCAAGGAGAAGTCTAGCACTTTCGTGATGGCGAGATGACACTCGAGTGGGCTTGGGATGTAGCTTCTGACTTGGTCTACGAGGTCTCTATGGAGTGAGCGTGGGGTATGCTTGCCAGTGGTATACCGCGCGGTGGTGGTGGGCGCAAAGCCGAGATAAGTGTATTCCGATGCATATGAGATACACATGGCCTCTACAGCATGGGGATTAGAAGCTGAACTGCGTGTCAAGAAGTGGACTAGATGGGCCGGGATGCGATGTTGGTATATGAATGAGACGATGAGGTATATAGTAGGATGCGCGACTGTGTACTAACTAGACTGGTTGTTCTACGTTCTACCCCGAGGGAGGCGAGTGTCCTAATATAGGGATGAATATGTGTGCCTTTGATCTCGATCTGAGCACGTGGATAGAAGATCTCGATCGTGAGATGTGAATCTAATTGAAATGAACCTGATTTTGCTCGCCAGTCTTTCCTTTTACTCACACTTTTAGTTCCTCTTCTCTCCACTCTCATCTTTCAACTCTCTCGACTCTCCGTCCTCTTCTCTTTTTTTTTTCTTTTTCTTTTTTTCTTCTTCTGTTCAACAACTTCAAATTATTTCTGAGATGAACGTCTCTGATCTTCTTCAAGACTCGCCCTCTCAGCACAGAAAACGTCCCTCGGCGTCAAGGCACGAGTCTCCCCCACCGACCCAATCAGCGACCCCATCTCTCAACCCAACTTCCGCTTCTACCCAATCCCAGCACCAGTCACAACTCCCTCACACTCATCAACACCCTCCGCCCGTTCCGCAGTCTTCCTATCCCCCCCAGCCCAACTCATCGCCATACTATGCATCTTCACCCTTCGCAAGACAAGACCCTCCCCCGATGCATCGTATCACCCCGCGTCCTCCCCAGGTCCAAACATCCCCAATCGATCCCATACCTGCAATGGCCAGTCTCCAACATCCATCTCCCTCCGCACCTCCCCCTCACGTGCATCCACCACCCCCTTCCTGGGGTCCCCCTTTGGCACCGCGTCAGGGGTCCTCCCCTCTTGCGGTGTCCAATTTGGGGCCAGGTCCAGTGCCACACCATGCACGCACAACTCATCACCAACAACAGTCTGCTCAATTAAAACCGGTTATGTCCGGCCAAGGTATACATTTCTTTCACTTCTCCGTCAAAGATGGACTCTGATCATTGATCTTATCGATTCCCAACACGACTTCAACTGGCGTCTGTCTGCTTTTTTTCTGTCGTGTATTCGTCTAGAGCGTAGTCCTGTAGTCCAGCGTGCGCACCTTAGCGGTAGTTCTACACCATCAAACATGGGTACGTCTTCTCAGATCGCGTCAAGTTGCTGTGTTGACACGTTTTCTTCATCATGCGTTGATCGTTCACTCTTAGCCGCCCATTCCCCGTCTTCCTCCAAACTGCTCACAACCTCCTCTGGGGTCCTCATTCTCGATAAACACACAGCCGAAGAGCAGAAAGCAAGACTCGCACAAGCTCAGGCCCAGGCCCAGACCCAAGCGCATGGTCCGCCCTCTGGTCATCCCAACACTAGCCCGACAAGTTTCAAACCAGGGAGGGAAAGAGAAAAGGAGTGGGAACGTGATCGCAATCGTGAAGACATGGACTTTATCCGTCACGTAGCCAGAGAGCGTGGTGCACCTGGTCCTTATGAGAGAGACAGAGAAAGGGAAAGGGCCCTCCAATCTCCCCGCGAGCGCTCGCTTGCATCTCCCCATGAACGTGCTCTTGCTCCTTCCCATGATAGGCCGATTCCTCCCTTACATGAGCGACCTTTAGCATCACCCCTTGATAGACCGATTCCTTTACCACATGACCGCGACCGGCCCCTACCCCACATGCATAGAATGTCTCCTCTCTCTCGCGCACCCCCTACCCAGGGTCCTCCTCAACGTGCACCCATTCAAGGGCAACACTCTCCCCCAGGTTCAAACCCCCGTCTAGCCATGGGCCCTCCTCCGCATGACCGTGTGCCACCCATCAACGAGCGCGATCGAATACCTCCTCTCCCTCACGACCGCCCACCCCACGAACGAGACCGCATACACCCACCCCCACCTCTCTCCCATCCTCACAGACCAGGTCCACCTTTACTCCCCGGACAAGGTCAATTCCAAACTCACCCTCCTGATTGGGACCCAAGGGACCGTGAGCGTGATATGGCCGTTCCCCGGGAACGAGAGATACCCATCGGCATTGGCGGTCCTCCGCGCGACCTTGTTCGGGAGAAGGAGATGGAAAGGGAGAGGGACCCGACACGTGACCAGGAGTTTGGGTACCACCCTGATCACGAACGAACTGCGTACCAGAGGGAACGAGAACGTCAGCGGATGAGGGAGCCACCTCGGGATCCTGGTGTTCATCTCCCTCCACGAGACCGCGAGATGATGATGCCAGGTCAACGAGAGATCGGCGCGCCAAGGGAGATTCTTTCAGGGCCTCGTGAACGAATGGACCGCGATCGCGAATTGATGGCAAGAGAGATGGAGGGTATGCCAATGGGAGCGAGAGAAAGAGAGTTGAGAGAGCGTGAGTTGCACATCCAGCGTGAACGCGAACGCGTCGCTGGGATGCACCGCGAAGGAGAGACTGGTCCAGGGGTTCCTCTTCGACCTCACGATCGCGAACGTGAACGGCGTACACACTCACGTTTACCGAGTCCTCATAGTATGGGGATAAACATGCCTCCCTCGGGACCTGGGATGCCACCGCTTCCTGGAAGTAGTGCGACTGGACCTGGCGCACCTGGACCACATCACCCTACACCACTGCCTCATGAATTAGCTCGGGAGCGCGAGATACAGTTGATGAACGAACGCGAACGCCAGGTTGCATGGGAACGGGAACAGCAACAGCGGGAAATGGAGCGTCGTCAATACCGCGATAGGATCGCCATTTCCGAACGCGACCGTATGGGCAT
>JBBPJZ010000668.1:0-15373 GCA_038089015.1 Chalciporus aff. trinitensis | reverse complement strand
TCCGACTCTTCAGAAGACGACGTCGACGCTGATGAATGGTCTTCTTCGTCTCGTTCGAGTGTGATAACTTCCTCTACTTTCTTTTGGTTTTCCTCGTCCAGAACCACCGACTCAGACATCCTTCATACAGGTCGAAATAACCAGACCATGAAATCAAGTATTGTTTACGTAATCTACTTTTTCTATCTGCTTGGTCCCTGAGCGGAAGTTGATCAAGCAGCCTGGAACGCGAGTACACGCGATGCCTCGTCGACGACCATCTGCCAAAGCCAAGTCCAGTTTCAAGTCCAAACCACGACCCATAGACAGGAAAGATAGCAGAATCAAACGATGGGACAAGGCATCCGACATTGAGCTGGACGAGGAGGATCAATGTGCGTCCTTCATTGCTCTCTCTGTGGTGCAACTTTGTGTGCTAAACGATTCATGCTTGCATTTCATGGGCGGGTTTGTTTTGGCGGATCGCATGGGTTGGAATGCTGGTTAGTTCATGCGTCGAGAGACAAGATTTTGCTTGATGAAGGGGACGAGATCGATGAGGAAGGAGAGGATGAAGAGGAAGTGTTCGCGTTACGGGGTTTATCCGACTCGGGGGACGAAGAAGACTACGATGAACACGATCTCGATGGGGACGACGGCATGGACGTAGACGACGAGGACGTCGCTTCGATACCCACGAAATCCAAGTCAAAGTCCGAAAAATCTAAAAAAGAAAAGGAACGCTCAGACTCTGAGGAGGAGGAAGAAACCTGGGGTCGTAGCAAGGGCGCATACTATTCCTCCAATGCTGCCCAGCTTGACTCGGATGACGAAGAGGCGAACGAGCTTGAGGAGAAGGAGGCTCTCAGGTTGCAGGCCAAAGCACGTGAGGCAATGGGCGATGACGATTTCGGACTCGGGGACGCTGTGGATGGTGAAGCTGAGCCAGCCGATGATCTGTATGTACACCTTCATCATTTCGCTCATATGTATGCTGAAGACGATGCACAGGGATCCGGAGGAATCGACGAAACCACCTCCGAAAGAGGTTCCGCAAGACAAACATTCCATACTCCGTGCTCTGGAGAAAGAATGCCCCGAAAGCCTTGCGCTAGCACGCGACTGGGACGACACAGCGCGTAACCTGATGCAAACGAAGGCCCGAGTCGAATCGTAAGGCAATTCTTCATTCAGCTACTATCTCACTCACGTCTACATGCTCAAATTTAGGCTGAAGGAATCGGAAACGGATGCCTTCCAACTCGGACTAGAGCACATGTATTACCGTACGTCCATTCTATCACTTCTGACAACATTTCCTCGTTAACCGCTGCACCTGAGCAGAGGCTCTCCTCACATACGCCACAACGCTTGCCTTCTACCTCAGTCTACGTGCCTCTGCGAAATACGCCACCCGACCTCTCCTCCTCCGTCAACACCCCGTCCTCAAACGTCTCCTCTCACTCAAAGAAGGCATCAACACCCTCGAGAACATCGGTGTCGGCCAAGACGTTGACGAAGATGAAGACGAAGATGAGGACGAGGACGAAGCGTTCAACCTGCTCAACCTCAACCTCAACGGCGACGCCTCCGCCGAGTTTGACTTTGATAGTGATGCTGACAACGCTAACGATGACACCCCCGACCTCTGGTCACTCATCAAGAAAAAGGGTCTCGACCCGGATGAACTGGCGGACCTCCTGGACGAAGCTGCCCACCCCCCTTCTCTTCTTCTACACCCACACCAGAATTCAAATACCAAGACGAACGGTACCCTCAAAAAAGAGTCCAAATCCAAATCCAAATCAACCGAGAAACCTCCGAAGAAGAAACGCAAGACCGTTCCCGATCAAGGCACGTCCACGTCCACGTTCGACCTCGTCGAGCCCGACTATCCCCATGTCGCGCGGAAAAAGAAGACTAAGGCGTCTGGCGTGGGTGATGATGGTGTCGGAGTCGTGCAAAACCACACCCAGACCGCGACCGAGATCGATATCGACGCGTACGGCGAAGTGACCGCGTTGGATCACGTGGACGTGTCCGATAAGCAAGCGCGTAAAAAATCGTTACGGTTCCATGTTGCAAGGATCGCGTCCTCTGCTGAGAGACGGAGTCAGGCGCGGACCAAAGCCGTCGGGGGAGACGATGATATTCCTTATCGGGAACGACGGAAGGAGCGCGAAGCCAGGTTGGACCGGGAACGTGAGAAGCGGATCAAAAAGGGTCAGTTGGGCGCTGGCGGGGATGACTTGGATGATGTTGATCCAGAGGTCGTCGACGCCAAGGATCGCAAGGCCAAGCGCAAACGGGCATCGGAGGAGGATAGTGGTGACGATGACGACGATGCAGGCGGTTTGGATGCGGGTGGGTACTACGACCTCGTTAAGCAAGCTGCTGCATCGAAAAAGGCACGCAAGAAGGCAACGTATGAAGCTGCAATCGCTCGGTACGTTCTTTTCCTTGTCATCGTTTAACGTACGTTTACACATTTGTTGATTCGCATCCAGACCGGACCTGGACTCCGAAGACATTTCCGGCCCCCGCTCAATTACACGCGCGATTCTTAAAAATAAGGGTCTCACACCCCATCGTCCAAAAGCCGTCCGGAACCCTCGCGTGAAAAAACGCCAAAAGTACGAGCAAGCGAAGAAAAAGGTTGCTTCGCAAAAAGCGGTGTTCAAGGGCGGTATCGGGGATGTGTCGAAATATAGCGGAGAGCAGTCTGGTATATCTAAGGTGGTCAAGAGCGTTCGGTTGTGATTGCGGACAGACAGCGACAGAGATGGTGGATGAGCTAGGGTATCGAGGCTACAGCAGTAGAGTCCAGAATACTACTAATTTTCAAAAAGAAAAATTGGACTGGACCGATTGCAAAGGGTTGAAGAAGCAACATCCTGAATAGCATCATGAATCTAGAATGCGACAAAAGGGATGGAAGATGTATCCGATGAACGCTAGTGACTCGAGAGAGAAAATAGCAATGTGCTAAAAACTCAAGGAGGGAAAACAACCAACAAGCCGCAAGAGGGCAGAAAGGGTAAGTATCCAAACAGCATCCAGTGAAAAATACAACAACTGGATAATAATACCACATGTTTTACAAACGGTGTGGGACACCTTGCGACTTCAGAATATGGTACTGATAACATAGGAAGGGATTGTTTAACCGGACAAATACTATATACGCGCGGGAATGCCGGTCAGATCGGAACACTCGTAATGTGAGAGAATGGGGACAAACCATAGCGGAGTCATGCTGTACACCATTACCATTGCCATTGATCGGGGAGTCCATACGAATGCCATCTGCAGGAGGGGTGCGACGAGGGACTGCGTTGCTCATTTCATGGAACGAGGGGCCCTTGACCAAGGCTTGCTCGTATTCGCGCCGGATCATCTGCGACGTATCCCTGGTCTCTTCATATGCGTAGCTGTACTGTTCCAGACCTTCAATGCAATTCTGCACCTCGGGCCGACCGAGACGGGCCAAGAAGTAGCCAGCCTGGATGATGCTGACATGCATCACGGCAGGGTCGAGTTTCTAATGGAAGCTATTAACAAAATGGACTCAGAAGCCCACATCACCGCGCACCAGATAACCGTTCGAAGTCAGAACACCAGCCAATGCAGAAACCCGTAACGAGGCATTCAAAGCTTCATCAAATACTTTGCGCTTGACAGTTTCCACCTGATTCATCCCACTTGGGGAGAGAGAATCATCACGGACACCGTATTCGTCCATTGCATTGAATAGGGCAATCCACATCACATGGTATTGCGCGTCGCTTGCGCCTGTTGGCAAATATGGTGAGTGCAGAGCCGATCGAATCACACAAACACCCACAAGCAGAGACTGCGGAAACGAAGTCCCAATTAGCTGCAAGATTCGGCGGAACCCCAACTTTGGACAAATGAGTGTCCCTCCATTTGCTGAGTTCCGATGAGTAAAGGAGGGCGGCATCGACGGGGATACCCTCTGAATCCGTTGTGGGTCGCCATAGGAGACGGGCTATTTGGCGAGATATTCGAGCGAGAGCGTGTGCTGCATTATAATATCCCTACTTGGGAGTCAAGAAGAAGCACATTATTTGAAAAAGATGAACCTACCAAAAACTAACAGAAAATAGCATGAGTAAGCGACGGCTGGAGTTAAAGTGATCCGACTGACCTCGAGTTGTTCGCGGGGAGAAGGCTTTCCAGGGTCCATATTTTCCTGAGGGCCCGGTTCCGCAGTGTAGAAATCAATATCATAGTCATCATCATCACTGCGTCGCAGTTCAACGGTAATTAAACACATTAGCTGGAGAAAACCAGTGAATGTGGATATCATCGCTCACAGCATTGGTTTTCGGCGGTAATAAAACGCGGAGAACGCGTCCGATAAACATGCCATCCACCAAGCAAAGATCATGGTTCCGCGGGTCTCGGGATCTTTGATCTCCGCCATTACCGACCTGTGGTTAACCTAAACGGTTTGAATTAGTATGGAAAACCGCATGTGATGAATGCAAACCGACCTGGAGGCCCAATAAATTGCGGATCCCGCAGTTGAGCCAGAAGCCATGGAAACCTAGGAACAGTCAGTCGAGGTGTTGACATAAAAAATGGAAACCAGGGTTAACCATTCTCTGCGAGGGGGTTCTCTGTAGGAGAACACGGTCATTCAATGGTTGAAGCGCATCACCGTCAGAAGCTACTCACGACATTGCAATGTTTCAATCAGCAGCGCAATCACGACATGATCCTTGTGTGGAACACGGTGAACTTTGGTGGCCTCGGCAAGCTCGCGACATCGATCGATCAGAGTTCTTGCGAGAAGGCTTTGGCCGGCGTTTCTTTGCCGGTCGGCAACAAGAAGAGGATGTTCCGAGAACTTTGCGCCCCAGGCGATTACGGTCGCGATAAGCGCTGGGTGAAGAGGCTCGTCCTGCTTATTTCCCATGGTCGGGCGTTGGCTCGCTTGCAAATTGAGCCTGGCGCGGAACTGAAGGGGGTTAAGGAGGGGGAGCCTAGTGTGAACGATCTGGAAGTAAACCTCTACGAGGTCGAGCGCGAATCTGCATCAGGCAAAGATGGAGCCGCATAGTTAGCACGAACGTATTTAGGTTGATCGATAAGAGAAATGAAAAAAAAAGTTCCTGATGGGAGGCGACGAGGGACTAGAGCAGCGAAATGAGTTAGGCGAGGCCATAGAGGGAACTGGGAAATGACGTACCGTCGCGATGATTTCGAAGATTTACGTAAGAAGAAGATGTAAGACGTACTCTATTCTGAAGGTTTCATCTTCAAGCTTGGGCGCCATCTCGCCCCATGCGGAATAAGCCGACGTGCGTGATTTGAATGGACCGAAAGCGAACACGGATTCACTGCGTGTTTTGATATGAATAAAAGGGGGAATATTAACTAGTTTCGATTGTACCTTGGGCCTGATTCAGGTGGAGCGAACAAGTGGAATAATAAACTTGGGGTGCTGGACTGTGCCGGATAACCGCTGAATCTTGAGTTCCAGGGTGCATTAAACGCGGACTTGTGCCATGGAGGAGAACTACTTTCACTTATGGGGGAGTGACTATTGCGGAGTTTGTTCAGGGTTGAGGGAGAGAGACGATGTGCATCAAGAAGCCTACCCAGAAGATATAGGAGATGAGTTACTGGTCACAGATTAATACAAGTCAGCACTGGTACGATGAGTACGTGCGCAGGAACGATTATAGAGTTGTGATAACAATGGAAGAATGAAGCCTACCTTGAACTGGTGGATATACCTCTTGGCCTGCGGGCGGCTGCATTGCGTTTTTTCTCGCTGGTCGCCTGTTGGACATAGTGGCTGCGGGGGATAATGAGCGGGGGAAAGGAAGGACGAGAGTGCGACTACGGACGTGCATGGATAGTTTTTGGAAAGGCAGTGCTGAAGAGAGAGATATGAGATGAATGGGGGAAATGAGGGAGGCGATTGGACGGACCTGGCACTGTGGAGATGAAAGAGGGAGTGAGCGGGGAACGGGAGGAGGTGGGTAGGGCAAACCTTTTCCTGTCCTGGGAGACGATTACATTTGACCTTGCGTGATCTAGGAGTGTGAGATAGAAGAAGTGAGAGAGAGAGAGAGAGGTGTTGGAGATACCTGCAAGCGTCGCAGGCGGTGTTCTGTTTGCGAGGCGGGGGGAGGGTCTTTGCGAGCTCGTGGATCTGGTTCTGTACGAGCTGTGTTGGGAGGACGAGACCTAGACGGAGGATGATGAATAGAGGTATATGGTATGTATGAGGATCGGAAGGACGGACCTGGTTGGGAGAAGGAGTGTGGAAGGTCACCGTTTTGCATGATAAGGGAGAGAGAGAGCGGAGAGCGGCAGAAAATATTAAGGTGGAAATACGGACGAGAGTGTTTGGCGAGCTACTTATAATAACCCGAAGTGAGCGAGGTCGATTGTAATCATCCATGGGGGGGAAAACAAGTCTCACTTGCCAAGTCAGCTATTACAATTCAGTTACAATATGACTTAGCTATCCTAATATGGTAATCATCGGAGTTCTGAATCAGACACGCATACTCTCGGCACCGCGCTGTTTTTCACTACTAAGAAGTTATAGTCTTACAGTCATGGTCAAAGTAGAAATCGTAGAAGAGCAAAACTCCCCATACGCCTCATCAGCACCCTCGAGGACAAACTCGACAGACTCACTCTCATCAATCGCATCAGATGCTTCCGTACCAGACGAGTCCGTCTACGACAGACTCTCCGCCCTCGTGGACATCGTCCCACCGACCACCCGTCAATCCATATCCTCCTCCGTCGCAAAGACAACCTCTTTCATAAAAACAACGGGTCGCGTCGTCGGTAACATCGTCTGGATGGTCACCACCTCCGCCCTCCTCGTCGGTCTCCCTCTCGCCCTTGCCCTCGAGGACGAGGCAAAAATCGTCGCCCAGGAACAAGAAATGCTCGCCCAGCAGCAGGGTGCGCAGCAGGTAAATTTTAACCATCTACTCCGTTCCGTCGGACTTTCTCAGACTCACGTGCAGATGCTCTCTCCTGGTGCCACTTACCCAGGCCAACCGCAGCCGGCCCAAAAACCCGTCGTGCCTCCCGGATTTTGACAAAATCTGTCAGCCTGTTGAGGTTCTCGGTCTGACCGACCCGCACACTCGTTTACTCAGTCATAATACCGCTTACTCAACTAGTACTCCTGTTCCGCACTTTTCCGTCCGTACACATTGTCAACTCACATACGCTCTCACTCCCCCGAGTCATCCACATGTCTTATCTGATCATTCCTATAATAATATGCTCCTCTCAGGCAGCCTGCGAGTGTCTCGTGGTTTCATTTCAAAAATTCCAGCGGCATTTGGCCGCCTCTTCTTTCGACATCATGTGAACACTCCTTGTCACCTATCCTGGCAACGCTCTTATTGCAGCCTTAAATGAAATCCCCTTTTTCGTCATCGGTCTATTTGTATACCGACTAACATGTCAACCTTCCCCCCAATAGCAAACCAACAAACCATCTCTACCATCGGTCCATGACACGATCTACACGTTCCAGAACATCGGATCACATTCGCCTAACTGGCTCTCTCCGGGAAAACCACCGGGCGCTGGAAGTTATCACTGTACCGAACGCGCAATGATCAGCGAACCCTTTGAATACAATTTCTCGCAAGAAAGCAATACGTACGCAGATCGATACCTTCGAAGATACGTGATCGCGTGGTTCTCAATCTCATCCGGGACAACACCAACTGCTTCCCAGTCTCCTGGGACAGTCACGTCGTCCAAGTACCGCCTCTCCACCTCATCCGGGGAAATGAGCGGCCACCAAGCTGCTTGCGCTGCCCTGGCAACTGCAAGCGCAATTCGCTTGGGAACCACTGGTGCTCGAGAAGGTGGATTATATGTCACAGAGGACACTAAATCCAAAAGGTACTCCAACGATAACGTCCTTGGTCCAGGAAGGGAAACGGTGCCAGTTAACGGCGACATACTCATCAGATTAGCCAGAGCTTGTGCGACGTCCATGACCTACAAATAACGTCCCATCTATCAAATTCAAGTCTCAAATGAAGTCCAACTACCACTTACGTGTACCGGTCTTATTTTAGCTTCCCCATGGTTCAACTTCCACCAGATGGGCCAAACTAGGTGTTTGATGATCACGTCAGTACGGCGCAATGTGCCGAAGGTGGTCGTCAGAAGCTTACTAGCCATGTTGTTCAGGAACTTGTCTTCGTACCCATACATCGCCGCCGGTCGAACAATGGTTGCGCTGGGGAAGGCGCTCTTGACCCGCTCTTCGCCCTCAAACTTGGTGCGATAAAAATGAGAGGTGGAGTCTGGCGAAGCATTCAGGTGGGAAAGGTGAACGAAGCGCTGGACACCGTTCTCCGCAGCGACCTTCGCGATCGTCTCCGCCCCGGTGACATGTACATCGGCATACTTGAAGTTCCTAATAACCGAATAACCCAGCGACCAACGAAAACGGAAACATGAAATAGAACCACGACAGCGCGAAATGAGAGAAAAAAACAATCAATATACGTCCTCATATCCAGGGTCAAAAACAGAAACCACGCACTTGGTCTCATAATCTCGGCCGACGAGGTTGTAAACAATGTCAGAATGCCTCAAACATTCCGCTATTTGGTCTTCATTCCGGATATCCCATTCCTATGAAATAAGAAACCATGAAAAAATGAATTCAATCAATCAGACAAATTGTGGGTCTTTCCGTTAGGAAGGGGAGGAGACGAATTACCATGGGGACGATCTGACCGAGATCACCCATCGGTTTGAGGTGTCTTTTTTCGTCTTCCTCGCGGTACGGAACAATGACTTGAGTACCCATTCGGGCTGTATGCCACGTCGGAGCGTGTCAGTATGAGGGAAGAGCTTAAACTCGCAAGCATCAGGCGGGAACCCACCCAGTTTCGAGACGAGGTATCTCCCAAGAAAGCCAGTACACCCAAAGACGGTGACGACGTGTCCGCTGACAGCGCTGTATCCGGGAATTCCAGACGAGACGACCGCTTTGCGGCCAGGGAGGGTAACGAGGTCATGTAGAGCCCGCTGTCGGTTGCAAGTTGCGGCAGATAAAGAAACAGTATATGAGCAAACGTCGAGCTGGGAAATCATCGGAGAACGTGTACTGTACCTTCCTCTGCACGACGAGCGCGCGCTGGGCGCGCAGGAGGTGTGATTTGGACAACATCAAGGACGGCGACGGAAGTGTAGAACGACAGTAAGGTCAATAATTCCACCTCGCCGGAACTTTCCGAAGTTGGCCAATAGGCGTCCCATTCACTTGGCTCATATCGCCAACGCATACATATCACCTTACACACAAAATCTATGGCTCAAGGATCCGTGAAAGGGTTACAGGCAAAATCCTCGTCCTCGAAGGCGAGACACGCCGCAAAAGCAGCAGCAGCACCCAAGAAAGGTCGACGCCACGAACCCCCCAAAAAACCAGCCCTCGTTAAAGAGGCAAGCATGCGCAAGGTATGTGTGTACACCATTCGCCCCTTGCATCACTGCATCACTTCCTACGATCTCACCCCCCTCCCCTCTCATCTTACAGGCACTTAAGGCCAAGGTCACCAAATCGATCGAACAGCAGATGGTGTCCGCCGCATCCGCTGGTAAACTCACCATCATGAAAAACGCAGCCCCCGAACCGTACGTCCCTCAACGACTGACTATCGATCTCCTCTTCTCACTTCGTGGATTAGAGAATCTGAAAAGGGCTCCAAGAGCTCGAAACGCTGACGACGATGCCTTTGCGTTATTTGTTATGCTTCGTGACTCGTCAGGTAAGCATCCCAGGATGCCAATAGAGCGGCCGATCTGGCGAGCTACCAGTGCTTTGCGCAGTTGACTGACACGAGCTACTGATGCAGCTTTGATGTGGAAATACCCACATTTCTAATCCACATTCATGATGTGAACGCCATGGTCGACAAGGCTGCCCGCTAAGGCGATCGATCACCTCATCAGCTTCGTTTTTGATCGCTTCTTTCCACCGAGGTACAATTGCCTGCCAAAGAAAAGGCACATCCTTGATGTAGTGTCGTCGCTCAGAAGCACGGGTGGATGGTAATGAGAACATGTTAATCAACAATGTGGAGATATATCATATGGAGGCAACAATGGAAGTTAGCATGGTCTATTCCGTCTGTTAATTGTGACACAGCAAATCTGTTGTGCAAGAAAGCGTTAGCAGACGCAAATGCAGCGAGGCAACGATGCAGATATCATGGGAGAGCAGAAGAAAAAAGTGCAACAGAGTGATGAGTGAAGTGTTGGCATGCTAAGAGTACCACTTGAAAGGGAACGCAAAAAAATGTTTTCCTCAGATTACTGCGAAAACAGGAAGAGAAAAAAAAAGTGACAGTGCTATGTGTTGAATATGCAAGAGTTGGAGGATGCAGTGCATATGCGAATGAAGGCAAACATTTACCAGTGAGAGAGACATGATGATAGAGCAAGAATGAGTACGATGTTTTTGCTGAAAAAAAATCAACATTGCGTAGCGTAAAATGCCTTTTGATTGAGAGTCCAGATTTTCCCCCCCAAGAAGGTTGGCGTAGGCCTGCTCCCTTCACCTCCGATCCCTGACGAAAGGGACGCCGCTCGCAGCCTGGAATAGGGCAAACTTGATCTGCGTGAGCGCATCTCTTTCTTCGGGAGTCAAGAGTGAGGGAGACTGCGAATCCACAAATAGGATGACTTTATTGATGGCCTCCTCTGCCTCTGTGATGTCGGGAATAGTATTCCCAGTCGTTATAGGTGGGGCTGTTTGGTATACAACAACAGAATCGGTATACGTCGTGGTGGTGTCTCCATGAGCAGACAACGAAACTTCCTGCGGCGGTTGGGATACAGGGATATGCTGAGGGGTGGTGAGCTGGAGAGAGCTTTGATGGTGTACGTCGGCGACGGGATCGTGATGCCGTTCCTCTTGTGGCGGAGGGGGCGGTGGTGGTGCAAAGGACGGCTGAGGGATAACGTTATGTTGCGAAGTCGACGGGTGGGATGAAATTGGGGTGTTTGCCGTCGAGAGTGGCGCTGGATGCATGGTCCATATCGGCGGAAGAGGATTGCTGTGAGGGACGGACGCGTCACCATGTGAATGAGATGGTCCTGCCACGGGTTGATTGTCATCCGGAGGATCGAGATCTTGATCGTCTTCTGATTCCATGTCGTTCTCGCCATCATCCGCGGTATTGACCGAATCCCTTCGAGCGAGAGCCTCCGATCTGGAGGACTCAAAAGCAGGGTTGAGAGGTGACAGAACGCTCTCGTTGCTACCTTTCCGGAGATGAGTGGCTCCAACGCCGCGAGCGGCACGCAGGGTCTTGCTAGCTCCGAGCCAAACCCCCTTACGGATGTTATGGCGATGCTTGAAGTTTTCGACCCACCCAGAGCTGGCTTTGAATCTCTCGTCGGGGATCTGGAGGCTCCTTGCGGTCTCCTTTGCTTTATTCCGTATGAGGGCATCCGTAAGCAGTGTGTTCTGTTGCTTCATGGAAACGAGCCAATTAACAAGCTCCTCCTCGACCTCCGGAAATTTGGAGGGGCTAGACCCAGAATTTAATTAAGGCCAAGGTCAAATGGGATGAACTCACCGATGTTTTGCGACACGCATGTCGTCGTCCTCGGGGACGTTCATCCATTTTGTTTTGTGTTTTAAGATTTTACTGATGGTACTACGTTCGACGCCATAACGTGCGGCGATGTCTTCTTGACGCGCATTTGGGTTTTCCTGATGATAAAGGCAGATGGCTTTACGGTCGACGTTGAAGAGGCGCTGCTTGCGTTGTTTGGCGCGTGGAACAACAGGTCCTACTGGGGGTGAGGGTAGCGGATAAGCCGCAAAAGTCTGAGAATTAGGTGCGGTAGAAGTAGCCGATGAGATAGAAGTAAGCGCAGAAGCGACGCTCAGGGCAGGCGAAGCCGAGCGTGGATTAGATGTGGAATATGAGGATGCAGATCTGGAATGCGTAGGATACAAGGAGAATGGGGAGTAAGGCGAGCCAGAGACGGGTGTCGGGAGATAGCGGGGAGATGGTAAAGGCATGCTGCCACCGCTCGATTGAAGAGAGTATGTGGACGTACGATCTGCGGGCTGCTGGTAGCGCGCAGGCTCGGGGCCATTGACAGGAGTCTGAGGACGGGAGAGAGCACTCGCTGGAGACATGAAGTAAGTGGGTTGCTGGAGAGAGATATTAGAGGGAGAACCGTTAGAGGGAGAACAATAGGATATGTGGGACAACGGACCTCGTCATTTTCATTGTGTGTAACGGATTGTGGACGGTCCCGTCTGATGCCTAGGTGGAGGGCGGACTGTGCACGTGCCTGACGACGCGTCACTCGAGCGGGTCCTATGCTCGGCGGGATCTGAGGCGGCATTGACATTGCGGGATGCATGTTCTCATCGTTGCGGATGGATGGGGACTGAGGGTAGGCGGGGTATGGGTGGTCGGGAGTGTAGGGAGTTGGCGAGGCATAGGCGTCGTTGTCGGGTGTGCGATCGACGACGGAGTATACGGAGTCGGGTTGCTGGGACGGCTGGGTACTAGCTGACGGCTGCTTGGGCTGGGCTAGCCAGTGGGTACTCTGGGGATGATTATCGGAATCGAGGGTGCGTGCTGAGGGAGGGGAGGGATAGACAGGAAGCGGATTAGTAGGACCGTATTGCGGTATGTTCTCCATCGGGCCCGATGTGACACATCTGCTGGTGCTTTCCAGCGTGAAGATGTAGTCGAAAAAGACGTGCCAGGGCCGTGTCCGTCTGGTTTTATATGTCAGAGACTGGCCAGAAATTTGATCGACGAGTACTGGCACCGGGATTCTCTTCGGCCAGCCACGACCCAGTGGGCGTCTACCGTGAGTTGCCTGCCAGCTGGGGTTGCCTAGTAGCCTTGTCTTGTAACACAAAACACGTTGAATCCGTCCCCATCCTCCCTTCCATCCAATCGGCTTCTACCCTCACTAAGCCAAGATCTTTCTCAGATTCACCTTAGATTTACTATCCTTCCCTGCGCCCTCGCTAACATTGGAAAACTTTGTATAACAGGTATACAACAGGTACATGATCAGGACCCTTGCAATGCCTCCCTGGTCTTCTCATGCCCTATCCCATTTTTTCTCCGCTCCCATCCTGTGCTCGATTCTATCCAATACGTGCGACTGCGTGTAATTCATCATGCATCACGTCTACCACCCCTCGTTGCCCGCATCGTGCTTTCAGAGCATGTTCCTGCTGTTCTCTGATCAACTACTAGACGCTCCCGGCAAATTAATTATCGCATTCGCACGCCATACCCCTACCCACTATCAGTCCTCCATCCTTCATTCCTCGTCATAGTGACCGTGTCTCACTTGGATGCCTTGTTTGTTTTACACTCTTATTATCGTCTCTAGTCCACCCTCAACAATACCTTTCTAGGCTCCCTCTCCCTCCTCTACCTCGGAGATGAAAATCTCATGTTTCCGATTTCTGCACGATCGTGGTATTCGAAGCTCTGCTTAGTTTTACACCACTGTCAACATGTTCTGATGCAAGATCATGTGGCTCCCCGTTTTATGGAAACGCTGACCCTTTCATCGGCCTCTTCCCCATGTGCTATCGCGTCTGCAGCTCCGGTAATGAACCCGCCAAGGCCCTGGGTTCCCATAATTTACCCCTTGAACAATGGGGCCTATCTCACTCCACCGTTGATGTGTCCGTCCCAAGCAGAAGCACGAGAAATACCTTCTCAGATGCATTCGAGACTCGTCTGACGTCGTCGACTATTTTGTTTTCCGTTTTCTCTCGGGTGACCTCACGCCTCATGTCTCTCTTAATATCAGATCGCTAATGTCTCCTACCCTACCTGCCTCATTTTCTTCAAGATCCGGTCCAAATTTGCTCCCAGTTTGAATGACTGTGTGAACGCGACCGAGCATTAGGAATTCCACTACGTCCGTGGTCGGCGAAGATTTACCCCCATTGACAAGAATGGCCCTCTATTGCCCTCAGCACCGGTACCCACTCTTCGGGCAACTGTATTCCCCCAGGTAACCGCAAACTCCCTGGTTCTTCCGCCATTTTAGTACAGCCTCCACGATTGCCCTAATGATTGTTTACCTTCTAGATGCAACAAACACCCCTGAACATCAGGGTTTCCATTTTGATGTGCGTGTTGTCGTCGTCAAATATCGACTGCGCCCGATGTCGAAGGACATCATCGATAAGTTTTTTTCAATTGACCTTCTTAGGGTGCCACACTGGTTGGTCACCCGATCATCATAAACACCTTAAAGGAGCAATACCACCAGTCCTCGTTGCGACATAATGAGTCATTCGGTCACCCAGACTAATTCGCTTCCGGATGACCCCACCCATGGTATCGTAACTGAGTATCGAAGAGTTGGCCTTCCTGCTTTCATGCCGGGATATAAACTTGAATGCGTGCAGGAAATGCGAGAATCGTGATTTTCCTGGATCTGTTCATTACTTCATATTGTCTTCCTTCCTCCTAGGTGTTGATTATCGACAAAATGAATCGTGATGTGGAAGACGGGTGCATGGGTCATTAGGGTGTTGATCTGGCTTCGCGGTCCCTAGGGGTGAATATCCTCAGAATGGAAGTTAATCACGTGATGTCTTTTGTCATCATATGAGATGCATCTACCCAGTATGACTTTCACTGGACCCACAACGACGAATCTTAGGACCATCTTAGGTGGCCAACTTGTGATGGTCTCAGTACAAACGCGTCCGTAACCATTTTCTACACTACTATGGGCTCACCTTGCGAGTCGCCTGATTATATTTTTCGACGACCCACAGCTTATTGGCAGTGGGTGCCTTGTTGAGATATGGCGCCACTCGGATCTATTTCGGGATTCTACGGGCGACTAGTGTCTTAAAAGTGCGATGTAAAGTGAGTCAGCACCGCTCAAAGCACCTCTAGGTCCACTGCTCATTCATGCATTCGCCGATTAGAATTGCTGCTCGTCAGCATCGGTCAATCCTACGTTCTACTCTTGTCGGATGTGCCTACACCCGCACCCCTAACTTAGTCTTCGCTCCTCGCTTAACTAGCCGCTTCCATACTGGGCAAACCGATCAAGAGGGACTTGCCAAAAAACGTCCCAAAGAGCAAGCGGACGTCGGCACAGAGGGACCTCACCGAAGTAAGGCGATCATAATAATAATATGGCCTCAAAATCGTCTCCTAACACGAGTTCACAGAGGACAAAGCGTCCACAAAGCTTTTTACAGTACCTGATGCGGTGAGCACGGTACCTGAGGAGGTCCGTGGGGACTGGGTTTTATTCCACCCAGTCTATACGGACGAAGAGCTGAGATCCGTGGAAGTGCGTACGCCTTCTTGTCGTCTTGCGCCGTTCA
>JBBPJZ010000667.1:0-15381 GCA_038089015.1 Chalciporus aff. trinitensis | reverse complement strand
ACTACCTTTAATAGCGTGACGCCAAAGGCGAAGAGCCGTGGGAAGCACAGAGCCAGTGGGAGGGGAAGTGCGGTATCGTCCATGGCCCAACCAAAGGAAGATGGGAGAGATAAAGAAGACAATGGTTGGGAGAGTGTACGCAAGCCAGTACCCCACATACTATCAGGAAATGTTCAGAACTATAACTTGATCGAGAGCAATGCCGTTACCTTTTCTGCGTACACCATGCCAATTTGCCCAATGAGCGCACCAATGTTGATGAAGAGATAGAAGTACTAGGGTAGATCAGGCATTGCACCCGGGATCGGAGGTAAAGAACATACCATGTAGATCCTGGTTGTAGTCAAACTAGGATCAATGATAACACGCTCGCCGGATTTGGTGTAACCAATGAACGGTTTCGTTCGTCGGTATTGCTCGGCGACCAACGGCGAAATATTGGACTTGAAGCCACCTGCTCCCGTACCGGTAACAATAAGAGACAAGATGAACAACCCGGTGGAAGCCTTTCCGCCAATAATTCCGGGGATAGCAGAGATAATCATGATGACATGTCCAAGCATAGCGAGAGCTACACTCCAGCAAATAGTCTTGTAGCGTCCCCAATAAGTGTCGGCAATGTAGGCACCCGCGATCGGGCAGATATATGACCTAGCAGAAGACATCACATCATATGCAAAACACCCGGAGTCCTAACTATCACACACCAGAACTGATAAAAGGTGGTCAATCCAGTGGACATTTGCTGATGTCCATTAAGAGCACCAGATTGCCCAGTCGGTCCACCGGCACCGGTTCGGGAGCCGGGTGGGAGTGGTTGCTGAATGAAGTTTGTCTGCCAAAGGAGGAATTACGATGAGACTGCGCTAAGAGAAGCCCGCCAAGGAACAGACTTACGAATACAGCACTAGCGCCTACAGATTGCATGATAACCCAGCGTCAACAGAGATGACGATATGCGCAAGACAGTTTTCCATACCATAATACTGTAAAATGGGGAAAGTTAAAAGATGAAACTGTGCATGCCGAGTCCAATGGAAACAGACTTACGGAGAAACGCTCCGCCAATTCAACCACAGCGATCACTATCAGGATGCTTTAACGGGGTGTGTAGGCCGTATGAATGAACGGTACTTACTATATGCGGCCCAAGGAATTGCATCAGACACACGACGAAGAGTGGCCAACTCTTCTTCGGTGGGGAACTCGAGTCCCTCGTGAGCGCTGTCGATATCATTGTCGGCGTCAGTGAGGGGGGACTCCTTCTTCTCAAGGGAGGCCTCGTCTGAAGCATGGTGGTGCTCTATCTCTGCTTCAACTCTGGTGCTCATCTTGGAAGATGCTCAACAATAGGCCACTGGGCGCTGGAGGTAGAGCAGGGTCGAGAAGAACAGGTGACCATACTTCTTTTCCCTTTTTTAAAGGTTTCCTCGATAGGCATAACTCTGTGTCCCGGCTAAGGTCCATCAATGAGCATCTGATGGCCGTGTAACCCCCGGTCGGCTCCCATAGCGCGAACGCATGGGGCTGAAACGTCTGCCTTGACTGGCAGAATGATATGGATGAATGGTGTCACCAGGTTCTACGGCTTATCGTTGCCGTGCCAAGCTTTTGGTGGACCAGGGGGCACACTAAACAAGCAAATGTGCTTCACTTTGAGAGGGACGTCATTGCACCAAAGACTCCTTTGCAGATGGTCTGACTGTGTACCAAAAGTTCAACCTTCAACCTTCAATGATCGCAAGGGTTAGCCCGGTCGTTTCAGAGTAGTATCCAAGAAGATCGCACTTGCCAGCCGTGCTTGTGATGGTGTTAAGTGACTTAGTACTCCTCAAGACACTCACACGACCAAGCCGCTTTCGCGTAACTACTTATAATGGGAGACAGTGTGCCTTAATCACTCCACTCCATGTGCACCACGCGGGGCATACATCTGACTAGGAACCAGTCTTGTGATCAGCAGACCAACACCACTCGATCTCGGACAGGGCGAGAAAAACCAGATATTGGAAGTTATATACATCCTAGACTACAAGAAATAAACCTCAAAAGAACGTGGTATACTTATACAATGCTGTCAGGGGTCGTGAAAATGTCGTGAACACAGGAGACAGTGGTCAATGCGATGGGGACCGAATCAACGATTGTAACTCCTCGATGGTCATATCCCGGCGAGGGGTTACTCGGAACGGGAACGGGAGAGGGTGACTGCATGTCATACATTAAGCAATTGGAAGATAACGATGCCAAGAACGTGCAACATACATGGCAATCCCACTCGACCACTGTGGGTCAAAGTCGATATCGATACCGTTAGAGTCTTTCGCCCGGGAAAAGGTGAACAGGGATAGCATCCCTGATATAGCATACCAGAGGGACGCATCGGCGACATGACGTCCCACGCAGATCCTTAGTGTGAAATATCCCTGAGTTTATCGAGTCTAACTCAGAAGTTGTTCTCACCTTCTGCCGAACCCGAAGGCGAAGCCAACCGTATCATCATTCAAATGTCCATCCGCATCCAAGAAGCGTTCTGGAATGAAATCGAAGGGTTTAGGATACTTCTCCTCATTGCGAGTCATTGCCCTGTGACCATCTCAGCTGAAGCTGGTACACATGACTGAAAGACACACCAGACGTTAGGCATTACAGTCGCGCCTGGGTTCACGTGAGAAATGCTTGGATTCAGCAAAGGATGTACACTACCTTTAGGGATGTAGTAACCGTTATACACGTCAATTTCTGAAGTAGCGTGAGGAGTTGCTGCGAGAGGTTTGCATATGATGAGAATGAGAATTCACCAAGAGAAACAAATTCTCACACAGGGGAAGAATAGGATGCCATCTCAGCGTTTCCCGGAGAACAGCATCAACATAGGGAAGGGAAGGTCTATCTGCCCACGTTGGCAGCCTTGACAACCCTACATTGATGTCGATCGAAGCTTGGGCCTTCTTCTGAACTTCCGGAAAGAGCACCATCGCGAGGACGAACACTTGAAGCATTGATGCCGTCTTTACAATACGTAAATAGATGCGCTAGATGTTAGTTAATCACCTACGGTCTCTGATGCAGCTGCAAGGGATGACTCAGAACTCTGCATAGATATTTAGACACACAATACTAACCTCCAAAGGCAGTTGCAGAGGCTTCCTTGATCACCTGAAACAGTTGCTGTTCTTCCCCCTTGGCTCTCATCCTGTTGAGAGCGTCCGAAACCATTGAAGGTCCAGCTGTCCCCTCCCGCTAGGATAACGTTTGAAGTGTTTGAAGGCTGAACACCCAGAATGCGAACGACTAACCATTCTGTTCAGCACGTACTCGAAAGGGGTATCCACCCAGTGCGTGACCCACTCTCTCGACTGGGCAGCCTTCTTGTGGACACTCATCCCCGGGAACCACGAAGGGAGTGCTAACACTAGCGGTCGCATGAGTATATTTAGCATAAATTCATATGGGGAACAAAACCAACAGGAAGGAAACACGCTGAAGAACGCAGCCACTTCTGGTCGGAGCTCTTCAACAGCCAACTGAACTGCTTTGCCAATGATGCCTACCATAGGATCGTTCTTCGGCAGTGTCTCATAATTATATACGGCCGCCATGATGATGGAGGACGAGTATCTGAATCAAACAAGGTTCATAGCGTTGTGATCGAAAGGGAGTTAACATACGTATGGAGATGCTCTAGGGCATTTTCCGGATCCTGGAATAGGCTCAAGAACAGTTGATGAGCCTTGCGTTGTTGCATCGGACGATACTTTGGTGCGGCTTCAGCTCTGAATGCCTGGTGGAATAGCCTTCTTTGTTGTCGCCATCGATCACCATAGTGTATCAGAACGGTGTTAAAATCCAACCCGAACCTAATCAGAGCGTGAGTACTAACGCTGAGCCAAGTGGTGTAAACGGAGCACATACAGAGCGTTTGTTGGCAGTTCCGGCCGATCAGAATAGATGGTGGAACGCTGATCTAAGAGCTCTCTGGCGACCTTCTCCGAATTGATCACGATGATGTTCTGGCTGATGAAACTGGAGTACACCAGATCCCCTTTCCACTGTGTTAATGGCTCGGGACGGAAGGTATATGTCCCAGACTTACCGTACTGTTTACCCCATTCCGTGTAAGTGAGCCAAGGGGCAGACAGGTTGATTCCCCGAACATTTCCCACTAGCGGTAGGGGTGGCGGACCAGGTGGTAGTGATAACGTACCCCTCTTCCTCCTTGGTTGAAGATACCCAAAATCGATGGCAATAGCGCAGAAGATGACTGCGAGGCAGAGCTGCTGCCAATTCGACTCAGACATGGGCTAGCAGAAGGCTGGAGAAGGATGGAAAGGTGAGAAAGGGTCAATACGGCAGCGTTCGTATTTGTACGCGAAGCACTTAGTGGCACCAAATAGTCAGATCCGTGGCGAGGTTTTTTTCATTCGGTGGCGAATATGGCACATATTAAACCCCTGGGGCATGCAAAGTTCAACCCTTGGAACTTCATGTCGACGTTGAGAATGCTGCGAGTCGTTGGCGATACTACCCCGACTCCAATGTATGGCCGCTGGGCTTCCAACTTGTGCCTTGGATTCGCCAGGTGAGTGAAGCGATTTACGCATCTTCGATCACCAAGTATCCGAGATTGATGGGGTCGCATCTGCACTTTTGGGCAGTAACGTTATCGCTTGAGGAGGACTCTATACAGAGTCTTACAGACTCGTTTTGAGAGCTTTGGTGGATAGTACGGTGTGTAAACCTGCTGGGTGCTGGCAGAGCCTGCTCATACTGTACTTGCTGATGCTTGTTCATTGTCAGTATCAGCTATCAGTAATTCGGCTGGAACATTTGGTTTAATAGATCCGCAGAACTATTTGACGGTGCCAGTTGGGGTCAGCAACTGAATTCAGGAAAAAAAAATATCCATCAATATGTCCCTTCCAGGGCTGGGCATCAGCAAGTGCTGCCAGGGCATCTTACACACTGTGTATCCACCAAAGCTCTTAAAACGAGTCTGTGCAGTCCCCAGGCGATAATGATTACTGCATGAAAGTGCAGTCAAACTCGGCGGGTGAAGCGATAAAGTATCACATTCACACATTTATGTAATTGACACCGTGTGGCGAATGCATTGCCCGGCAACCTTGCTTAACCTCCTAGTAAGTTACCAGGCCAATTATTTGCTCACCATCGCAGGTACTCAGTGGCAACTGATCAAGTCTTGGGTCGCCATTGCCAGTCATCAGCCTATTCATCAGAGTAGAAACCCTAACCAAGCAGCTCCCGCAGCTGCTTCTTGAGGAGAACCACTCGCGGCAAGCAATGCCGCAAACACGTTCCAGCATGCACTCAGCGTGGTTGGGCTTCTGTGGATTCAGACACTTGTTGTCCCTAAACCATGCAAGGCCTCCCAACCTTCGAGTCCGAGCCCCTGCACTCCTCACCGCTTGCAGCACACGCAATCAGTGCCGCGGCGACTGCGTCTGTTTTAATAGCGAGCGTATCTATGCCTGCGTCTCGTCACCAAACCATTTCGGTACGCTACATTTTGCCCATGCCTTCTTCCTCAGAATCTCACTCTCTCGACCCTAAGCTGGTCGAAATGCTCCCTTTTGCCTCGTCCCTTTGCATCCTCGCCGCACTCGCTACAGGCTCGTTCGCCTTGGAGAGCAATCCTAGGGCCACCGCTACCCCGGATGCCAGCCAATCGAGAATGTACTCGAGTGCTATCTCAAGCATCATTGCTGCGGTCACTCCATTGTTGGCGCTCATTTACTTCTGCCCATTATATTTGCTGTATCGGCACTCGAAGCGCCATCCTAGGGCACTGAACAAGGTGTCTGGGCTTCGTATTCAGCAGTACGGACCACGTAAGTCTAGCAGACCGCTGCTGCGGATACCAACCTCGTGGTTGACACGTGCTTCTAGTTATCTACATCTTTCTGCTCTTCAGTAGCCTAGCATTGGTCAATTTCTTTCAGTTCGTATCCACTGATAAGAATTTGACCAGGCTGTGATTTCGTAGGTTGCTGATGCCACCTGGATTTTATTGCAGTACAAATACAACAACAATGCACCGGATACAACAACCCGCACAGGGGTCCGTTTCCTTTTGTGAGCCTTTCATACCCATGACGTCCACGCCTAGCTGACGTCGTGAAGGTTTGCAGGGTGTTGGACTACCGTTACGTCTGGAACGTACACTCTGTTCTTTCTCGACCCGCTCTGGTCGCGCCGCCCAATTGCGTCAATTGGTACGCAGGCAGTATGGGTGCTGGTAACCTGGGTGTTCTGGGTAGCTGGCACTGGAGTGCTCAACAAGGCGCTTCCTCTCTTATTCACGAGTGATGGGTGCGTAGGAATCGTCTATTGCGGGCAGTTACAGGCACTCTTTGGTGAGTATATCGGTAGTCGTGAACAACCAGAGCTGACGGTCTATACAGTGCTGTCAGTTATTGAAATGTAAGTGTCTGGTGAGGTCTGGATGATCGTTCTGACTCGGCATTCTGTAGACTTACCTTGACGTTCGGTATGATGGTCATGACCTGGCTGGTTTGGAGGTCTGCCCGACATACGCGTCAGCCTATGATCATCCGAGTACCCACCACGCCACGGCTATGACGAACGAGGGATATTTTGGGGCCAAAACATGTCTCAGACATGGGCCCTTTGAGTTGGGACTGTCGTGGAAGAGTACTGCTGCCGTTGACTTGGAACAGTTAGATTCAGACGACCTATATTAAAAGGAGAGCCTATGTATCCCGTCTTATACAGTGTTGTTATAACAAGTATTCTATGTCTGAAGTCGTGATCTCAGGGCAATGCTGTGGTGTTATAGTGGTGTCATCGGTCCAGTGCGGAGTTGTGACCGGAGTCCAGACAAGAAAGGGGATGACTCCGATTGGCTGGTTCGGGATTGATGTACGGAACAAACCGGCAAATTTCCGGCTTCAATCATTTTTGAGGCGAAGAAAAGTCGCGCACAACTTCATCTTCTTGGACCATCATCTACTCGCGAGCTCAAGGCTAGACGCCCTTCCCATTCTCTTCTTCACGAACATCTTAGACTTTTGCAATGTCTTTCGCTCCTGGTTAGTCGTTTGCGTCGTTCGCGTCGGTGAACGCATGGCTGACATCGAGACCTCGACTTGTATAGGCGACACTAACAAGGGTGCTTCCCTCTTCAAGACGCGTTGTGCACAGTGCCACACCGTTGGTGCTGGTGAGCCCAACAAGGTCGGACCCAACCTGAACGGGTAAGAACACGTCATGCTCACAGTGGTGAGACAAGTGTGCTCATCCGTCGTAGTATCTTCGGACGCAAGACTGGTCAGGTCGAGGGCTACCAATACACCGCCGCCAACATCAACAAGGGTGTTGTATGGAGCGAGCAGACCCTCTTTGAGTACTTGGAGAACCCCAAGAAGGTATGTCTCAAGAAAATTTCCCCGATATCACCCGCCAATCATGAACGTTTCCGTGTTTCAGTACATCCCTGGTACCAAGATGGCCTTCGCCGGTCTCAAGAAGGACAAGGACCGCAATGACCTCATCACATGGATGAAGGAAGCAGTAAGCTAAATTTCCCCGAGGTCCTCGATTCAACGAAGACTGATGGCACTGCACTCAGTGTGCCTAAATTTATATCCTCGGACCCACGCATACAAACTACATTACTGCTCCAGCTTGGTCTTATTCATTAGATGACCGCTTTGCATAGTACTGGCATCCTCCCCACTCAAATTGCCATACATACCATCGTAGTGACAACCGCGCTTGGTAGTATTAATCCATGACCCGCATGCTTGTTGCTTGACAACAACTGAACGGATGAATTCTCACTGAATGATAATGAGCGAGTGCTAGGTACGTAGATATGAATACAAGTGGTATATGCCAAGTCTGGCTTGGTCTATGAATAAATAACATAGCCCGACGCCTGTAGATATGAGTAGTGCTTGGGTTGTCATTAGTACAAATGCTACAAGGTCATTAAAATCGTCTCTTTCATGAACATCATGCGTCGTATATGAGGAGGTAAGAGGGCCGGATTGCATTCTCGGTGTAGCAGATCAGCTCGTCGTAGTTCAGAGAACCTCCCGCTACGACTTCGGCAAGGACCTAAATCGGTCAAAAGCAGTCAGCGCCAAAGCGGGTTCGAGCTCAGTGGGGACTTACCGAGTCGTAACCTGGAGGGGGCGCAGTCAGCTTAGTGTTGTCCTGCGTCATCTTATACCCCTTCCCAACCACAACTTTGTTGAGAAGGATCGCCTTCTGCCTTGAAGGCTTGATATTGCTCGAGTAGTCATTTGACTTTGATGACGTCGAGGACGTATAGATGCCCGCACCGAACCTAGCGTTGTACAGGGTCATCGCACTGTCGGAGTCAGGAGGGTAGAATCAGTTACTTGCCTTCCCCAGCCAGTCTTCTTGCCAAAGAGGCTCAAGCTGTATGACGTGCAAAGAATATTACAGAGTGGACATGATGTTGATGAGCAAAGCGTCGTGTTTCCGTTTTCTCCCAGTAGGCATTCCCTTGTCGTCCCATGCCATCGGCGGTTTTCGTTTCCGGGAGACCGTCCTGAGGCTGTGAATTTACCTCGCGCCTCGACAGAGTCACTGCATATTGTTCGGGTGAGAGATGTGGTAGAGGAGCGGGGAGTTTGCTCACCGATAGGCCTCGTATTTAGCAATGGAAGAAGGGTGTCCAATGACCTTGTACACTCGGCGCACCGTAGGACAAGCCGTCTGGTGTCTCCAGGAAGCCTTGAATTGATCGGCGACTACCCACGACATCAGTACCGAGCCAGTCAGGGCCCCAGTAACCAGTACATACCACTCTTGAACGTATCATGACTGCCGGGAACTTCAATGATAGCAGGGGCTTTCTTCTCCGCTGCGGAAGTACAAGCCGGACTACAGAAATGGCCCTTCTTTACTGCTTTCCCGCAGAGTAGACAGCCGTTCTTCAGTGGCCTGAAGCGCAGAGCAGTAAGTATTGCAGTGATTGGATTGAATCGCGAGCCTACGGACTTGGAGGGTGTTGCTTTCGCTCCTCCCGCACCCCCGGTAGCCTTTGCTTTCTGTGCGCAAGTTTTGCTACAGAAGGCATGCGTGGTCTTGCCGTCGTTGTATTTGGGTTGCTTGTGGCAATGCTGTAAAGTATCGTATTACTCGATGCTGCATGAGGAGTCGCATGGTAACAAACAACGCACGTCACACATGTTGGATTTTGCACGAGGGGCAGCCTTTGCACTCTTGCCTCGTGCGGGAGGGTTACCGCCAGATGCAGTCATGTTCTGCATCTTCGCAGCACACGTCTTGCTGCAGTACGAATGGGTCTTCGACCCGTCAAAGTATTTGGGCTTCGCATGACAGACCTGCAGACAGAGTTGTCGTATTTGCTTTCATTTGTTAGAAAAAAGACCTACATCGCAAAGATTAGCTGTGTTCATCATGTTCTGTCTCGGCGGAGCATAAGAAGTTGCTTGGACTGGTTGGGGTTGAGATTGGGCTGCCTGCGCCTGGGCACTTTGCGCGGCTAGGTATTGACCTGCCATCGTGCCCAGCACAGAGAGTGCAGCGTGCATCGGGGGAAGTGGAACGCTCATATTGAATCAGGTGGCACCCGCCTTCTCTGATGAAATGTCGGCTATGAACGGGGGTAAGTTAAAGTGAAGCGTGTAAAACGATGGCTCTCCAGGAGCTGTTCAGGTTGCGTAGGCGGATAAGACACGGACGAAGATTGATATTATGCACTGGGGGAGGAAAGATTTTATAGCCACAGGGACTCAGCTGGGAGTGCCCGCCTGAAGAGCCCCTGCAACAATGCGATTAGTGCATGTGCTCCGCGAGGAACAAAACCATTGTGGCTGGGCCCTTCTCATTTTTTACGGCCAACTGCCGTTCGTGTCCGATTGAAGGCAAGGAAATGTATAATATTGTTTTCTGCCGAGGTAAGTTCACCTCAGCACAAGGTATCCTCACCTTGGACGGTACAACAACACGTGCCAGCACTGTAGTAAGTTGATCCGGTGTTTCGTTAGTTGAAATGGTGACACTACACGAGGCATTGAGTAATGGAGACGGCTTTATGTGTGGCGGTAAGTCCATTCCGTTAGCATAGCATTAATGCATCAATCTGAGCAGCAGAGCCCTAGTTATGGTGTGTGTTTGAGGGCCCCGGGTCCGAGGGATCGATGACCAAATGTGATTGCAATAGTTCGTGTATACAAAAAACAATGTCAAAACAATGCGAAAAGAGTAGACTGTACATGTTCAAGCGGTGTACAGGGATGTGCGGGTATCTTTAAGAAATCGCATAAATAATCGGATTAGACGTTGAAAAGATACTATCTATCAGTGTTTCGGCGTTCAGGGTATGATGGGCGTCTTGAACATATTCTGCACAACTCCTTTCAAATTCTGTATGAGTCGTGGCTTATCCCCGTATACAACCAGATAGGCAGGACGCAGTGTGTCGTTATGATATGTGACCGTTTCTGGTAACAGCAATGTCAATCAAACGATGGATTATAGAAAGTTTAGCAAAACGGACCTTCGTAGTTCAGATCAACCCCAACTTCACCTGCGACCTGCGAAAATGTCAGAATGAGATGATTTCGGGGAATGTCCCCATACTGAGTCGTATCCGACCGGCGGTCCCGTGAGGTCAGATGCATTCCGATATCTCTTGTATGCTTTTCCTACCACAACGCGACAAATAATCATCACGCGCAAACAGGCATTCTCGGAAACATTCTTCACATAATCATCTGCCTCTGATTATCTTGTAAGAAAGGGGTTTCTCTCACGACTAACTTGCAGCACATACTTGAGGAGCAGGACGTGGTATAGATACCATGGCCAAACCTATCGCTGTTCAGGGAGCTAACTGTCACGGGTCAGTGACACACATACCGCTTGAATGCGTGCTTCGAACCTGAGAGGCGTGTGAGAGCACATATAGGGAGGCGACGAGGAGGACTCACCACACTTGCTCACATCAAACGAGCTGCGTAAGATTGAGCATAGATAGCATTCCTTAAGATCGCAAAGGAGTACGCTATTTGAAGATTCTCCTACGAGGCAAGCGCGAGTGGTTCCGTGGAACAGAAGTTTCTCATTCCCTCGGTTGTCTTTCGCTTCGATGGAAGACTGGACTTGGGCTCTAGAATATTGTAAGCGCGGATGTCTCCCCTGGGAATGAAATATCAACAGACCTATGATTGAGATATGGTTCAAGCGCTTGTTCTGGCCAGAGAACCTTGAAGATGTATTGAATGTCTAGTCTGTCCTTCATCATATGCTGCCATCCTTTGACGAAAAGGTGTTCCACTATGTTTAATGAGTACGTCAACTTTTTTGCAGCTCCAGCGGGAACCACGCACCCTGAACAAAATGGGGGCTATTCTTATCGAGTTGGAGCAAGCGCTTGCGCCGACCAAAGGGGGTATTCACTGGGTTGTCGAGTGAGAACTCGTCGGGGGGTGAAAGCTTCTCCCATTCATCTTTGTGGAGGGACCCCATGCTCCGATACTATGACTTAGATGGAGAAAACAAGGGCGGTCAAATGGAGGATTACAGGTTATCGCCTGTGCAGACCTCACCTTTTACGTTCCCCATTTGCACAGACAACCGGAGGATTACCGTACCGTGCCGGGTGAGCGCGGTTTTCTAGACATTCCGACCCCATCTTGCAATTACGTGCTTGAACTGGTTCGAACAAACTTGAAAATAGATGTTAATTCCTCATCACGCACACGAAGCAGACCTGTGCATACGTGTTCGCCATGCAGCATCCACGTCGTGATCGTGCAGAACAAGGGGGCCGAGTTACCAAGAGTTGAGCAGAAAAGGCAGGTGAATATGTTCGGTGTCTGTGCTGCACTGGAAAACACGCCGCAGGGGTCTGGCCCCCTCTCAAGCGCAGTCAAGTGCACATACTTACAGCCAACTCGCTCGGTTCACCTTGGTCATTCCCCAGCTTATATCCCAGGCTTGGACTATTCAGACTTGCCCAGAGTTATCCTCGTGGTGAGTCCTTCATTTCGATCGTGAAGAAGGCCCCACCTCATCGCCTTGAACAGCCGTATAAGAGTCCTGCTCTCGTGAGTGCCATGAAGGAAATTATCGTTTCGGACTTCACTGACTTGTCATCATCTCATCTCATTTATCCAAAATTCTCGATCTACTTGCTACTATCTTCGTCATCGCCCTTGGTATGCTAGAAGCCCGCCGGATCATGCAGCTCTTCGGATTTGGAGGATCTCCCGCCACTGCTCAACCCGCTCATTCTGCATCAAGTGGACACAAACTTAGGCCTACTATGCAATATACGAGGTACGGTAAAGTCTACCTGCATTCTCAGTGTCTTGTGTTGACGTCCCTCCAGCGGTGCTTACTTGTCTCCCAACAACCACGACCATGATGCCGATTACCCTCCGCTGACGGCGCCCATCGCTCCAACAGGAGCATCCATCGCCCCATTCCAAGCACCAAGGACACCTCCCATCCTGTTCTATAACAAGAATAAACCATACTACGAGTTCACCAATTTCTCCCCAGATGATGTTACATACAAAGGAAAGAGGTATCCTACAAGCGAACACCTCTTCCAGTCTTTCAAGGTATGTGATAGCGTACAACAGAATCTCGCTGTGATACTGAGGTGTTTGGCTGAATAATCCAGTTCCTGGACAATCACCCTGAAATCGCTGAGCGTATCCGGACGTGTGGTGAACGACCCATGCTAGCTTTTGATGAGGCCCACCATTACCAGAAGTATGTGCGTGCAGACTGGAGACAGGTCAACATAGAAAAGGTATTCGTCAGCTCTTGAACCCTGCTCTGCGTTACGTGTGCAGA
This sequence comes from Chalciporus aff. trinitensis, assembly GCA_038089015.1. Lineage (NCBI taxonomy): Eukaryota > Fungi > Basidiomycota > Agaricomycetes > Boletales > Boletaceae > Chalciporus > Chalciporus aff. trinitensis. The sequence goes on along the minus strand of JBBPJZ010000667.1, from coordinate 2,532 downwards.
CTCTTCTCGCCCATACAGATGGAAATTGCTCTCCGACTAAAGTTCACTCAACACGCCCGCCTCAAGGCTCAGCTACTTGGAACAGGTGATGCTGAGCTCATCGAGGTTGGAAGAAACTCGTTTGTCCTCACCTGTACTAATACCTTTTGAATTTACCCCAGGACTCCCCGCGCGACTACTTCTGGGGCATTGGCGCTGACCACACTGGGCGTAATGAACTTGGAAAAGCTTTGATGAGGCTTCGAGAGGAATTAAGCGAGGAACGGGAAGGGCCGTCTCAAATCCCAACCGTCCGAAAGGACAAAACTCGCTTGTCAGTTCAAGATCTTACGACTCTCATTCCCACTCATGCGATCCCCAACGTGCAAATGTTACGTCTCAATGCCGAAGTAACCCCTCCGTTCGGCACCTCGGCGTTTAGTGGTTCGGCTGTGAAGCCGCAAATCCCTTCTGCCAAAGACAGAGGACTTTGCGAGGTATGTGTGAGCGAGTCTATACCAGGTTATCAACTCATAAGTGCACGCAGTTTTGTCAAATGAGGCCCAAGTTCCAGAACCACCCTTACTGTGGGCGGACATGTGCGTCGGAAGCAAACAAGATGTGCAGCGTATGTTCACTGCTCAATCTCGTTGGCGTGCCGTTCTCATATCACGTCTCTTTCATACAGTTCTGTCACGCGAAACCCCGCTTTGGGCAACATCCCTACTGTTCAAGAACTTGTGCAGCCAAGGCGAGTGGGGCAGTCTAACCCACGTTGTAACCTCCTCGTGTTTCCCAGTTGCCTTCACTGTATGATCGTGGTTAGTTCATTATGACTCCTATCTTAGTACTGTACTACTCTGTTGCTTTGTTATTTGATGGACCAATTGCATTTTGTTATGGATGGCACTTCATGAAAGACAGCTGTAGAATGGCTCAAGATTAATTATTGCTATTGTTACTATGCGCGCGGGGTATTAATCAGAGGTAATGCATCCAGATAAGAGAAACCGATCAAAGTAATCAGAAACATGGCAAGTACGGTACAGCACCGGGATATGAGGGTATAATATAATAAACGAGAAAAATGCAATACATTCGGGAGATGGGACTTGGGGAGCAATTGCAACGACGAAAGTGGAGAGTGGTCGACATTATGTGATAATAGGAAGAAAAGGATGCAGGGAAGATATATCGATACACAGAACCAGCTGTGATTCAGCGATGTACGTTGTGATTGTTGGAATGTTCACTGATCCATGGATCCGAGGGAACATCCAATGGATAGCACGCGTCTAAGACCCTCTGTGACAGACAATCATGAGCATACACGATCGCCGAAGATGGGTAATTGAATCTTACTTCGAATAGGGCTCAAAGCTCGGATGGGACTCAACGCTCTAGTAGGGCTCCGGGCCCGCTTGAGGTTTTCCCAGCGATAGGAAGTGCTGTCACTGGTGACAATCGTACAATCACTGTCTGTGTAGGTTGCAACTGGTGATGTAGGGGTAGCCAGAGGGCGATTCGTGTGCGGAGCAAGTATTGCACGGCCACCTAACGTTGGCGAGGAAGGAGAGGAGAGTATCATAGCGATGCTCGCGCTATATCCAGCGTCCACCGCGGCAATGATTGTCTCCGTCCGCGTGCGACGACCGCGAGATGGTGCAGGGTTTGCAGTACGCGATGGTTCGTTAGTGGTAGTCGGAGATAAGGGTCCGACAGACTTGCTTGGACTAGCATCCAGGACAAGCGACGTAGCGACAGCGGTAAGACTGGGAGGGTGCTGCGTTTTGGGAGTTTCGGCCGAGGGAAACACGGTAGGAAAGACCACACCAGCTGAAAGCTTTCTTGGTGCAGAGGTAGATGTTGCGGAATTTTTACATTGTGGCACAGCGGAGGACTTGGAACGGCCATGACTTCTCTCGGACTTCATTCGTTTAAGGGGAGTTGGGTCCACCAGCGACGGCTTACGAGAAGTGGGTGGTGATACAACAGCTGCATCTGAGATATTGTGTATATGCAGGTGGTACTTGAGAGCCTCGACATCCCGTAGGATGTCGGCACACCCTCGACGGCGACATTGGATTTTGTTTGTGGGCTTTAACCCGGCATCATGCATCATTTCGAGCGCTTGAGTTTGCTGGGGAGGGAAAATGACATCAACGCTCAAACCCAAATATGAGAGGGAACAGGAATAGACGCACAGCTTCGATAAGGCCTTGTTGGTCAGTGCGACGCATGTGCACTTTCGGCTTAGGTCGCCACATCATGTCCATCGAGGACTGTATATCGAGGGTTGTTGCCAGAGTGTACATTGATCGTTGGTCATCAGGGACTTGAGAAAGTTCCTTCTCGTTAATGTCCGCCATGCCACATTGAGTCTCGTGGTCAGAAGCGTGGAGAGCACGATAGCGCTCAGCAATCTGCTGTGCAGTGCTGATATCTGCCCCTTCTTTGATACTTGTGACTGATGACGGGTGCGTGGAGGAAGCGCTGTTATCTGCCGCAAAGAAATCCCATCGGGAGAGGTCATCTGAGTTGTCATCGTGCTCT
>JBBPJZ010000666.1:0-15397 GCA_038089015.1 Chalciporus aff. trinitensis | reverse complement strand
GATGTTGGAGCTGATGCTGATGCCGCAAACCCTCGCCATCTCCTTCAACATCCACATCCCCCTCCCTCTCCTCCCCCTCCTCACTCGCATCTGCCTCCGACTCTTCCTCTGGGGTCATCTCGCCACCAGGCCAAGGCCATCGTCCCTCGACGACTCTCTCCATCACACGCACCGCACAATCACGTGTTGAAGACCCACAGGCGCACGTCGTGAACGTACTACTGAGCGCATGCAGAATCGAGGTAAACTGGGCTCGGAGATGGTGTAGATGGGCAGAGCTGCATGTGCCAAGACCGCGTCAGTAACCGTCGTGTTGTCCAACGCGGACGAGGCCAAAAAAAGACGGGAAGTCACTCACCCAAACATCCCAGGAGTCTCCATCAAGGCAGGGAGCATATGTACCGCGTGCCCGTCGTCCCATTCCCATCCCAACACAATCTCCTCATCTGCTCTCAAATCTCTCAACGCAAATAACGCAAACGAAAGGGTCGTCGGGTCCGCATCCGATTCAGAGGTCGAGGTCCCATCGTCTTGATCTTGGTCTGACGAATCGTCCATATGGCGTGCGTGTGCCGTCTTGGAATGGAGCCCATGCGTAGCATCGCCGTTCACCGGTCGGGACGGTGGTTCGTCTTTGGCATCAATACCACCCTCCCCTTCTCCCTCCACCTTGGAACAACCATCTTTATGCCGCTTCCCCTTCCTCTTCTTACAGTCCCCCCGTTTCGCCCCACGACAAATAACAGGTCTCACAACCGCATTCGGCCAACACCCACATCTCGCCCACTTTCCCTTCCCTTTCCCTCTCCCCTTACCCCCCACATTCACATCCTTCCTCTCTTCCTTCCCCCCCTCCACATTCACTCTGGTCTCTGACTCAGATTCAGACGGATCACCACCCCTGGCATCCAACCCAACACCCCACCCACCTCCCACAAGCCTCACCTGAGGTTTCCCCATCCCCAGATGCGCATATCCATTGAGCGGGTCTGCCAAGTACGCTGCGGAGGGAACGATCGTGGTTGTATACGGCGCCAGCAGTGTACTCGCAGGGATCGTATCGCTCGCGTGAAACGATTGGATGGTATTCGTAGAGGGCGTTAGGGGGGATTTGCTGTACGGACGTGGATGAGAGGAGGTAGGGACGGTGGGGGACATGTAATTGGATATTGGAGGAGATGGGTAGGGATACGAAGTCGTTGTCGTATGATGTGAGAATGGAGATGGATCAGGGGCGACGTGCAACCGCGGAGATGGAGGGCGGAGGTGTGCGAGAGTATATGTTGACGAGTAGTTTGAATGAGGGGATAGAGGCGGGTCAGTTCGTAGGACAGTTCGGGGGAGGTAAAGATCCCCAGCGTTTTCATCTAGTATCACTGGTGTTGTGTTGTCAAGAGGGGACATAGAGTATCCATAACGATCGCTGTATCTGCGATTTCATTAGCACGCAGATAAAAGGAAACAAAGCAAATGATGTGCGTATGCGACATCTACAGAAAATGAAGCAAGGAAAACAGATGGAAGCATAAACTCACCCTTGCGACTCGACTCTCGTGTATTCTCCATCATTATATGCCTTTGGCGGTGGGTGCATGAGTGGCGAAGGTGGATTAAGCGCAGTGACACCTCTCCAAGCTTTTGCGACCCGAAGTAATTGAGTGTGGACCGCAGGATTCGGATAAAGGTCTGAAGGAAATGTAACTGGCGTTGGTTGAGAACTGTGGGCAACCATACCATTACCATTTGGATGAGGTATGCGTGAGCTGCCGGGTGGCAGGATGTGTTGTTGTGTTGAAGGCCCAGGAGGAAATGAGGGCGGAGGGCCCATTGGGGATAGCAACGAGGGATCTGGGGGAACCACCGACGCGCGTCTCTTTTTCTTGATTCCAGAGCCCTCGATCGCGGCAGCAACAGCACTCCCTCGCTTCGCCTTTCTTTCTGCGCCAGGACTCGTCTTCCGCTTCGACCCCGGCTTCAGCATACCACCACTCCCTTCATCCAACGGTGGGTTCCCACTAAATCCATTGGCGCCTGATGCTCCAGAAACTGTCCCATTGACCCCTTGCGAAGCTTTCATCCGCATCGCTTTTAGCCTCGTCTTTTGGATCTTGACCGCTCGCTCTTTATCGACCTCCACTGTGGGATCGCATACCCAACATTTCCAGAATTCAGGTACCTCGCCACCTTGCACGATACCGAAACACGCTGCATGACACCATCTCGAACAGTCGTCGCATGCGATTGAAAAGCCATCGTCATAGGTAAAACCACAGATACATGCGATAGCGTCCGAGTCTGGTGGAGGTGGTGCGTCGAGAGGGTGTTGCGACGTGGAAGGAGATGCGAGTTGAATCTGGGAGGTTGGTGGTGAGTGTGGAGGGAGCGAGATGGAGAGACTCGGCGAGAAGGGACGTTGTTGTTGAGGTCTCTGGGGAAGTATTGATGATTTTGTGGGTGCGTTGCTCAGGAGCGGTCGTGTTGATTTGATGGGAGGTGACGAGACAGTCGCGAGAGGGTGGGAGGCTTGTAGGTGTTTAGCAGCTAAATTATCTCTCGAAGTGCTTGGAGTTATGAGCGTCGGGACAGCTTGAGGTGTGGATGTCGAGGCTGGTGGAAAGGCGGGAGATGGCTGCTTTCTCTTGAGAGGAACAAGTGAAGGTGGGAATGCGGACTGGACGATATGCGGGGCGCTCGTTCGATCAACTGCAATGCCAACACTGGTAGAAGTGAGGGTTGGACCATGCGTATGAGCAACGTGGTGATGAGGGTGTGGGTGTGGGTGGGACTGTGGTGCGTTCAAGGGAGAGAGACCGAGCAGACCAAGGGCGGCTTCTGTCGCATCGTTGTTCATCACACCGACGAGTTACACCGAGAAAACGATTTCAATGCGACGTCACCGTGTTCCAGTCTCGTTGAGGGTGTCGATTGGGAATTCTGCTCGATTTTGTTTTCGCCTTCGTCGCTGTTGCCTGGATAGCCCGCCTAGTCACTCGAACGTCCGTGGTGTCGACCAGACTTGTCCCTCGTCGTCAGTGTTGTTTAATCTGTGAGCCCGACGAGCCCGACGACGAGCAAAGGGTAGAGGATAATTTGAGGAGAAAGACAAAGGTCAGACGTTCCGTTGCAAAGTCACCCAGTCTTTCATTCACTCTCTCTGCTCTCTTTTCCGACAAACACGCGCCAACAAAGGGGCTTTGCCGCCTTTTCACGCTCCGACTAAATCACGGCTGAATTACTCTCGATGCCCCGCTCAACGCCCGAGACAGTCGCGACGTATGTTTCATCTTAATTCCATTCATTTACTAGTCGCTATCGACAGGGATCACGAAGAGGATTAACAGCCTACCCATATCTGAGTCGATGTACAGACGCCAAGAGCAGTATTCGGAGTGCAAACGTCAGTGCCTCCGATAAAGACTAAATGATCCCAGATGAACTTTGAGGGTGCATCAATGACACGCTTCTGCTCTGTGGATTACTCTAGCTCTGATAACATCGAGCCACCGATAGTGTGTGCAGTCGCTCTTTTGGCATGAGCATTAAAGCGTTTACTGGTGGTAATGTTCCTTCCTTAGCTAAGAGCACTGAACAGCAGAAGCTCGAGATGATAGGCTGGACGTTCATTAGACGTCCGTCTAGGGCTATAAAATCTTCACTTACGGTACTTATCTTACCCTCTAAGTAATCGGTCTCGCCGCATCTGAGATCTGATCGATCGCCAGAATGTACTCCGATTCCCAGCATCTTCCATGACGGCCTGTGGTCAAAAGGTGTTGTTATACCAACTCATACATGTACACCGGAACTCCCTGCGTTTTAGCTGCCCGAGCATACATACATCACATGTTGAGTACACAGTAGCTGAATCACAACTGTAACATCTGACTCTTCGACCCTAGCTAGCCAATCCTACTCCATCCAGATCTTTCTTGCAACACGTTTGCACATCAAGTTGGGCCAAAAGAATACAGGCGAATTGTGATGAAGGATATGCTTATCTGTGTCGCCGCACAATAACCCATGCCGGTTCCATCGGTCAAAGCCTGTGGGTCCCACACAAGTAATGGCCAAATCACATGCCATTGGTCTGCCATTCTGTTGGTCGCTCGCTTGTCACATAGTCATGACGCGCTTTCCTATCTGCTCCTGCATCAGTTGCGACCCCTGTTTTATCTGCCAAGAATGTCAGTCAACAAAGCAACCAGGAAATGACGACCTACCCAAGGTCTGTCTTCTCCGAGCGCGTATTTCCTCGGAGGGTGCTTAAATTCCGAGATGAGTTCGCTCGCAAGTAGCAGAAAATGTTGCCTCTTAACAGGTAACTGCCATAACCTATCCTTTGGGTTTTCGCACTTATCTGGAGACGCCCAAGCCTCTCGAGCTTGGCACCTTCAGATGGAAACTCTGATTCGGTCCTACTCTGGCCAGTAGCATTCCTCGGTTCTCTGCGATAGCAGAGTGTTCCCAAAACCTAATCTTAGAAGCCATGGTAACGCGATGGAGATCTGTCTGAGACCTCTGTTTTTCCCCTGGAAGGCTGCTTTAGCTATGCGTCTCGGCAATCGCTTGGACTCAGGGTTACTGCGGAGCCAGCGGTTTCACAGGCCATTTAACCTTGAATATGCATATTGGTGGGCAACTCCACGAAACCGAGAAGCTCTCTTGGAAACATACATACGCAACACAGATGTCAAATTTAAAGTCGATCATGACGGCGACCACGTGGGTCAGTGCCATGACATCAATTAAATAGCCCCTGTCCAAATTTCTGCTCAAGCCGCTGTCAACAGAATATCTATACAAATTCTACCTGCTGCATGCGCCCTAAAGAATGAAAAGTTTCAAGTCGAAGCTCACACGAAAAATACTCTACCCATCAATCCTGTGGTGCCTACTGCATCTCGATTCACATTCACGTCAGGCGTAATGACCCTTATTCGAGTCGGCCTACCTTCTGACCTTAACTAGCACCATCGTGAGTCGATTCCGTGTGCCGACCCTTCCTTTGATACGTCTGCACATAAAAGTTTGCGAAAAGTCCTAGAAAGCTTGCGATCAGGAAAAGACCAAACAACGCCGTTCTCTCATCCCCAGCACAATCGCCGATGTGAGGTAGCCATGGCCAGTACGTGAACGCAAAATGCTGATACACTGAACCATTCAGTCTTTAACTAAATCAAGCGACGATGAAAGCAGGTATACTCACAGCCGAAATAAAAGACGACGAGGTCTATCACGAACTGGATTATCTGCATCGTCGTCAAGTACTTCTTCCACTACAACCACAGCCAGTAAGCTGAATGTATGCGAACTCGAAGGGCTCGACGTACCCAAATCTTCGTTCCTCCTGCCGTTGCATAGTAATAATAATCTAGGAAGGCCATGTAAACGAGGAATCTTTCGCCCCCTATAGCATATATAGAGCTTACACATTATGACATGAACGGCCAGGTTGAGCGAGATAACTGTCCACGACTGATCCGGCGTTCAGCAGGGCCACGAGGTACGAGAGTTAAACCACAATTACCCCGCTAATTCTGCCCTCTAGCTGTACGAACGTCAAGAATGCTGTCGAGGCATGATGGAATACATGGAGAAATGCTGTGAGGTGACATGGAACCAGGGGCCAGTGGATGATCAGTGGTACACGACATGCGAACGAGATGAACAACTTACAGAGCCCTCGTTTCTTGAGCACTAAAAATACGGTGTCCAAGAATTCGAGATACTTGAAGTAGTAATTGATCATGTAGTAGAACTCGAGTTTCTAAGACGATCAGCATCGGCAATACACTTGTGCGGCTGCAAATGAGACACGTACTCTCGTCCACGACGATCGTGCACAGAATGCGTCATATAGTCCAACAGAGTGTGATAGCCACAGCACTTCCTTCATTGTCAGCATGAGCAGGATGAGACTTGCAATCGAGAGGAAAGCATTGTGGAAACGAAAGAGAGCTTTCAGCTTGAAGGCAGGTCGGTCTTTCATGAGTTCCTGCAACCCAAAGATCACTGCCAAGTACGATAAGATGGCAGTCGATGCCGCAGACCAAGTCGACATTGGTGTCTCTCCCGGAATCCATGACGTTAGGTGTTGAGGGGGTGAAGCAAAGACTCTACCAAGGAAAGTCATTATGAGTATGAAGTGCGAGCGAACAGCCAGGATGGAAGACAAGAAGAAACTGAGTAGAATATATTCGGCTTTCTGACTACGAACAATCGCCGACTCCCGCCACTGCGCCATTTAGCCCCTCTTCGAATTCCGAAGTTGCCACATTACCGGGTATTCGGCTCATCGCCAGTAAAGTGGTACACTGCCGTGTGCCTTTACAATACGACACGCATCATCAAGCACCTGAACAACCTCATCCGGCAATGGTCCCTTTTCACTATCCGCACAGTTCTGCTCCAGCTGAGCAGCGCTACTGGCGCCAAGAATCACACCATCGCTTGGTTCGAGTAACGAATGGTGTTGACACCAGCGTAATGCGATTTCCGTCAGCCGGAGATTGTGCTTCCCCTGTCATTACCGCGATTAGGTCAGATTTTGCTTGACAACCTGAGACTGGGACTCGGAGAGGACTTACTGCGGTGGTTTTTAACAGTTCTAGAGCTTTGAAGTACCCCTCCTTGAAGTAACGTGCGCGATAGAATGCGCCTTGCGATGTCGTGGGGTCGAACCGTGTCCCAGCTGGTATGCTATCCCGCTTACAGGGTATGACGTCATATCAGATCACGCAAACAAAGCTCGATCGGTACTCACGCGAGCGGGTTATAAACAACTAACCGGATCCCATACTTCCTGCAACAAGGCAAGAGCTCGGTCTCCATCTCGCGCGTGATAGCGTTGTACATCCTTTCGGTCAGTTTCTATTAGACTCACAATACCAAAGCTTGGGGAAGGGACACATACACTTGATAGATTCGAGGCATCACCCAGTTGTTGGTCTTGCAAATGCCGACGATTTCGGCAATCTAGATGGAAGACTTGTCAGCGACTTCCAGCTGTCATTCATGCAGTCTAACTTGCCTCCCAAGCGGCATAGTTGCTCAAGCCAAATAGCTCGCTTGGAATCACGTTTTCGGTCAATGAGCTCCACTTCCAGATAGATCCACTCACAATTTCCCTTCTTCATACATCTTATTGACCTCAGCGACAGTCTTCTCGAATGGCACGCTGCGATCAGGTGCATGCAGGTAAAACACTCGGACCTTTTCGGTCTTCAGCATATTCAGAGAGGTCACAAAGGAAGAGCGCAAGTTCTCCGGTAAATGAGCACCAGAATAATTAGGGTAAACCCTTCCCAGTCGATTGTCATCATCCCTTGTTATGTCTAGCGCACAAAATAGCCACGTACTTGGTGTCGACGCTCGCGCCTTTCAGATTCAGCTTGGATAGCATCTGCAAATCGCGAGGAAACATTGTCTATGGTATGATTCGTTTATACGGGGAAGATAACTCTCTTACCTCCTCAGTCGTCCCTTCTCCGTAGTTGCGTGCAGTGTCGAGCTCGGTATGTCCGTGACCGAAGAACACATCCAATATTCCTTGGCACTCTTCAATGCCCGTATTACGAACCCCGTTCTTCCCTGTAACTCCCATCGTCATTGTTCCCTATTATTAGGCATTCTCACTCAGTCACAGTGAGTGTTGCGCAATGAGATGGAAGACTTACGAATAGAAGAGGAATTCTGGTCGGCATGGTCCAAAAGCTACAACGATTCCCTGGATGGTGTTGGTGATAAGGAGGAAAAATACGAAAGAAACGTTATCCGTCGCGGATGACGCTTTTACCTGGTCTCGGAGAGACTTCGGCGTTCATGCGGAGGGGCATCTGATATCGCTCGAGATCAGCAGGACACCCCGAGCCGGGACCAGATGGGTTCAAAAATAACGTCAGTCCATCCTTTCTGAGCGCAGATAGTAAAGGCTCACGATCTATTCTCAAGTCTTACAGTCAGTTACATTCGAGTTTGTGATAGCACTCTAAACTACTTCGTTTCCCCATGGCATCGACCGAGTACTAGACTTTATTAAAAGGCTGCGTTCAGCTGTTGACCGCCACGGTTGTGTCTGGCTTCTCGAATTGGACGCTGGATAGTTTTGTTTCGGTTCACCTGAATAGTCAAACCAGGAATTAACATTCTCTTCAGTGCACTTGGAGCATACAATGGACGCGTCTACGGGGAACTCTGGCGGAGCGCTCAGTTCGAGCCCCTGGGTGCGGAGTAAACTCCTCGATCATACTCCCCCTGGCTGTCTGCTCAAGTCCATTAAAGGAGGATCTGAAACCAATGGTAGAGAAGGGGAAGAAGGATAGAAGCCTCGATGAACTTGAAGAGTCGGCTTTGAGCTTGTCGCGTAAAAAATGTCTCGGATCTCGATGTAGAGTTGTACCGCGGTATGCGCCACCTCATTGCCGATTTCTCACGTTAGATTCGGATGCAAGAAAGCACAGTATTAATGCTGGCCAGTTCTGATTCGGAGCGATGAATATAGATGCAATTATACAAGAGATTGCCAAGCAACGTACACGTGTACATTCGGACAGTTACAGAAATAACGAACCAGAAGACAATCACCAGCCCTCATCGCCCTTATCCAACTGCAACTTGCTCAAGTCCATCGCCTTGATCTTCGTGTAGTACCCATCCAACGAGTCATCGTCTTCCTCGGACTTGATCGGAGACTCTATCATCTTCATGGCGTCGTCCCGTCCCAGCGTTTTCTGATGTCTCGATCTGTGAATGCACTTGCGCCCGGATATCTGACTCACAGTAAAACTCGAGGGCAAGTTTGATGGCGCGACGAGTCAGTCGCTCGAGATGACCAGCGATGAGAACAAAAAGTGTTTCCACGACGTGCGTGAGGTCGACGGTATACGTAATGAAGTACTGTTGAACATTTCCCCTGAGCCGAGAACCTTTCAATAAACGTGGCCGAGAATGTATGGAGCAAACTTACGAATGCTCGTAAACACCATAAAGCCACATCGCCGGGCGATCCCCACGACGATCGAAAGGACGATTGGAGCGGCAGGGTTCGCGAGTGCTCCTACAAAGCCGGAGACAGCAGCTACCAACGGCGCACCAGAGAGTGCGCCAACGAATGCAGACTCAGAAACGGATTCTGGGGTACACGCAAAACAAGAGACGCACAAATAGCCGCCGGGTTTGGGAACCTCACGAACCCGGACCCTTTTCCCAGCTCAGTCACGAGGGTCCTGAACTTGTCACATTTCAAGTACTGCTCGATTGAGAGAAGTAAACTGGATGTGCAGGAAGGATTGACATACGCTGGCCGGATCGTAGATGTTCCAAATGGTAATGATGTTCGTGTGAATCAAAGACAAGCACTCCCAGATTGTGTGTCCAGCGAAATCTGGACTTGTTCGTAATGCTTTCCAGTATCCTGAAGCAGGTATCAGCGCATACTCGCCGACTCTTTCAAACAAACCCACTTTGTTTTTCCACGCTGTGTGCAAGACGAGGCTAAGAGAATGATGCACGAGATCAGAGTAATAACGCATTTGGTACACTCCTGGATCTTGAGTGGGGACTATCCGTTGCGCAATCGATGTAAGTACTGACGTGGCTTGCGCATCTTCGGCACCATGGCCACCGTGCTTCAACACGAGGCGATGAGTAAGCTGAACTAAATTAACAACAGTATTTCCGTATGAATTCCGAGCTTCCGGTGATCCCGCCATATCAACACAGAGTAAAGGGCAATCTGCAAGAAGTACTTACTTGAGACGACGACAAACGAACGGGTTCCTTCGTCGGCTTGGTGATTTGCAGAACATAGTTTTCCCGCATGAGAGATTCAACTTCAGCTCGGGCACGCTGTTGAGTATCTTCGTTTGTCTGTCCTTGTCTCATCATCTGCCTCGTCAATTCACCCACGAGTCCATCAAATTTGGTGACGACGATGATAAGTGGTGCTTTGAAGATGGTTCAGTCTAGAACAATAAACACTAGAGAGCCACTCACTGTTTGCCATAATGTCTTGTTTTGCTGCCAAAAAGTCTTCCTTGGCAGCCTCTAACAGCCGCCCGCCTGCGCGCGGAGTCTCGAAACATCACCTTTCGAACATAGATCAGAGAAAATACATACATGATAGTTAGAAGACGCTCTCACTAAATGGTATGGACTCGTTTATTCGGGGGACCGTCTCGTCGTTCCCGTATGAACACCTTCACCGTATCGTATGTGGTGGTGTCGTCGCCAGGCTCAAACCTGAGAGTGTCATGCAATAAAAAGTGCGGATTCGCTGAAGATGTAAGTTCCTTGTTGATGACTGCTTTACCCCATTGCAGGTCAGAAGAACTCTGAAGTCATTGTAAGCCAAACGTTGTGAAGGTATCATATCCAGTACTCAACAGCCACATTTATCCCAAACACCAAGTTGGTCAAGCTTGATTTGCCGAGACCAGTCTATTGGGGAGCTGAGCACGTGGCAAGGGAAGAGACGTGCGCACACCCACTTTCCCACTTATCACATTCGTCGAGGATAAGCCGTGTGGTTGGCGACAACGTGTACTATGCCATCGATCAGATGGCTTTCGAGGGTGGGGTGGATGCCTCACCTGTTGAACCAGGAATGTCATTCGAATGCCGGACCACTATCGTCAACGATGCTGATTAGTCGGTACGCCTGGTCCTTTAAACGGAGTTCACCATGCGGGAAGTGGGCAAATTTCGCTGATTCGCCTGAGACAGTGACGGCTGGACAAACACACCGGTAGACTGCGTGAGTTGTGACACCGCGTTCGAGAGGGAAGGCTCACCGGAAACCCGTAGAGGAGAATCAGACATTGGGGTTGCATCAGGGAGGCATCCTTTGCGAGGACCACCGCTATGAGTGGTCAGCTTGCAGCATCCATGAGGCTGATTGAAATCCATTTGGATGCGAACAAGCGGTTAGCCTCGAGGTATGGGTTGCAACCGTGGTATCGGCCGATTGCACTAAGCCACGACGGGTACTTGGTGGTGGAAACTGCTATGTATATAGTACATTATGATGAGGCACGATTGTTTGATGACTGTGTGGCCGATACAGCAATGAGTGGGTCGACGGACGCTCATCGAGTTTACTGTTTGATACGGTTCGACGGGAGCTCTGGTGGAGGGGTAGGGTTTGCTTTTTTGCCGACGGTCTACCGCAGTCCTTCAGGTGTTCGAGTTAGGTCGTGTGATGGAAATGCGCACGGGAGGAGACCACGTCGAGGGCTGAGGTAGGCAATTGTGGTGTCACGGAGTTTGAGTGATCGCCGAGAGAAAATAATCTTGGCATCAACCTTCATGCGTACCAATTCTGGGTGACAGTCGTGGGATGCATTTCATTGATAACATAAACTCATTCCATCAGTCACCGTGTGTATATCATCCTCTTATCGGTTTAACCAGCAACAGCCGCAGTGATATTTCACGACTCGACTCATCCGCACTGTATCTCACTTTGCATCGGCTCTCGACCGGGCGTGAAGACTGTCCGCTGCTCGACTTGGTTTTTGGCAAGCACGATGCGGCAAAACGTCGAGAGCGCAAGTGTGCTTGCCAGAGGAAAGTGGCGCCTGGCCAAATGCACATATATGGGTACCTGTTTCATCGGCATCATAGAAACGAAACGAAACGCGCGAGCCAAGAGATACGCTGATCCAGTGTTTAGTTCTCGATGCTAATGAAAACGGCTCCCTGTACAATTCCTGCCTTCCAAGGGCCGAGTTCAGATGTTCCAAAAGGTCATCGGGCTCCGCTGCATGCACTTGATCTGCGTCGTTAGACGAAACCCAGGATACCCACCATAAAGCTCCAAGTCGGACTCGGATGGTTATCCGGCTGACAAGTCGGCTCAAGAAACTCAGTCAAAGAACTACGACGCACTGCCTTTTGTTCGTCAACTGACAGCAATCGTTGCTCAGTGTGTAATATCTGAACGCAGGTGAGTATCGGTTTTACTACCCCCGTGGTTGGTGGTCCCTACGCACCTTCACCCTCAGTTCATGCCACCATTGCCACTCCTTGGGATGCGCATCACCCGCCTCAGGTGATGTCCAAGCACTCCCGGTTCTGATTCCACCTTGCTTCTGCGGATGAAGGTAGGTTAACCAAGCATGTGCTGTAGAGTGCGTGCTAAGACAGAGCCCAGGTGACGAACCTGTTTCTCCCATGCCCCCTCGGCCTTGGGGGCACCTCTCCTTCCTAAGTGTGGCGAGTTGCTCCTCTTCCAACAGCTCGTCTTGTATTTCGGATCATGGGATGATCTACAAGTCCAGGTGGAGATCGAGGTGGAAGCTCTTCTGCTGCCGTGACGGTTGCATCCCTGCCTCCCCTGTGTGGTCGCCATGTCAGTTTCACGAACAATAGTTTCCCTAGTTGCAGTCTCTAACCACCCGGAGTCCGATTCTGCCATGTTCTTTTGCACAGACTTACTCAGTTACTCATCGAGCGCAAACAAGAGCAGACTTTTGCACAGTGACATTACGGGTGACATGTGAGAAACACAAGGAGCTCTATGCTTGACAAAACATGACTCGGTCTGATGCTGGCCCGATGAGTATCAGAGTGGGATGTATCTGGCCAGCCTGAGCTCCTGTATTGGCTGACTTCGGCTGGGGGAATCGAGTCATACAATAGGACCTAATATCGATGCAAGGTTAGCCTACGGCCTCAGGATGTCGACGATTACGCACGTTGTTTGCTGAGGTATCCCTCGACACCGAACAACATCACATATCGAAGGCATCCAGTCCCGGTTCCTCATTGCTCTATGCCGCATCAGAAACCACTCCGAACTTTCTCGCCAGAAGTTACACTTCCATCGCGGTTTGACCACGGTAGATCGTATCCGAGAACCGTCGTCAAGACTCCTTGAGAACGGTATCCCCCGGAAGTCGTTGTAGCGAAAAGGATTGCCCTCCACCCTCAACAGGGTCAGTACTCCACCTAAGATAAAGGGGAAATGAAATATCGAAACCGGGTACGACCCCGCGCTGTTGTAACAAGGAAACGAAGTACGCACCAAAGAGCATCGCATTCCTTATCTGTCCAACTACCCTCGAATCTTTAAGCTATCTTCCGAGGGCGCAGCGAAGTGTAGACCCATGGGATGTTTGTTTATTGGCGTCCTAGTTCAAGAGAGACTGACGCGATGGCAGGTGCGATCACCGCGACCACCTCGCCGGGGGCTTGATCGGCCTCCTCACCGAGGGGGCTGCGGAGTTGTCGTCATTCCCTATCACTACCGCGGGGCTGGGCGGACTGGAACGTATTGCGGACTTGGGACTCTTGAATGACTGGACGCCGGGACACGAAAACCGACGGCGAATCGAGATCGTGGTTGATCAACGACGTCTTTCTTGCGAACGGAGTCAGGTGCGAGTGTACGTCATGGAAGGCCACGCATGGCAGTATGCCTGACTGTGACTTATTTCATTAGCGTAGAGCTGGTGTCGAGAAGTGAATGAGGAAGACCACAAAAAGGAGTCGCATGCGTACTGTTATTGGGCCCCAGACAGAGCTGCCCCAAAGAGGTACGAAGTTCCAGTGTTCCAGCCATTGGGGAGCGAAGTTTGAAGAACTAGAAACGGCTCAAAACGATTGCACGGGAGACGCCAGTGAGCGAACGAGATCACCCCAGAATGGTTCTGTACTGGAGGTTTACTTAGTGTTGCCCAGGGTTTGACATGCCTGCTTGATTGAGGCTAGTTATTTCCTCTTGACCGTCCAAGTTGAACGAACCATTTTGCTGCGTTGTTGTTGTGAATTCCTTGCTCAATCACGCTCGGCAGTGTCGCTGATTGAGCAAAAGCGGACTGTCACACCTGTGACATGACTGCCGACCTGAGTAGTCACGCTTCTCGTATCACTCTCATCAGTCCTCGCCGTCCGCTCTACCACTGCCTCTCCCTCAGCACAGTACTCGCTCTTGGCGATATCCTTTACTCTGAACAATGGACGACAGAATCGACAGGATTAGACAAAGGTTCCCGCAATTCTGCATTCTTCTTCTCGGCCGCGCCAACTCTGGTAAAACCACACTCATTCAAAGGGTCTGCAAGACAACAGAGGCTCCGATCGTTCGCGATCGCAAGGGTAACTTGGTCTGTGGATGCCTACTATCGCTTCGGAGCCATAAAATCCTCACGGATCACCGCAGATCAACATCGATATTGCGGGAACCCAGGGGGTATGTGTTGCTGATTTGAATTTTCGACGCAGCAGTATAACTGTGAGCCATAGCGTGGCGAGCATGACATTGAGAATGAAATCACTTTCGAAAGCAATCCCCGCTTTGTATTTCATGACTCCCGTGGATTTGAGGCCGGTGGAGCAAATGAACTCGAGATGGTCCAATCATGGCTTGATGAGCGAGCAAAAGCCACAAGGCCAGAGGACCAAGCTCATATGATATGGTTCTTAATCTCAGCTTTATCATTGTATGGCTGACTTCATAGTTTGTGGCAGGTATTTGATTCCAATGAGTGAGCATTCCAGGCCCATCACTGCTGCTGAGGAAGCCTTCTTTTCAAAGTGCGGCACTGGCAAGGGTAAGTTTGCCATCATCCATTGTATAACTGCTGAGCACTATATTAGTGCCTGTTATTGTCATTTTCACCAAATTTGATGCATTGCATACAACTGCATTTGGTGATCTGCAGGAAGAAGGAAGGAGCTTGCAGGAAGCAGAGTCAATGGCTGCTAAGAGAGCACAGGAGATTTTTGAGAAAAATGGGTATGAGAATATGTTGCTGAGAACTAAATTCCCTCCCAAGAAAACAATCCATGTGGCTGGTAAGTGGAATTCAAGGTATCACTTCTAACATGTCAGATAGTAATGGTTAACTCAATGGTTTAAGACATGGATAAAGAGGGTACAGATTGTAATGCATTGATTGCTTGCACAGCAGAGGCATTGGATAATGAAGTGCTTGAGGAGCTATTTGTATCCTCTCAGCAGGTCAACATCAAAATATGTGTAGCTTATGGAGCCAAAAGGTAGGTGGCATAAACTAAAAAAATTTCAAGTAAATAACAAGTAAACAGAACTGGTTTACGCTGTCTTAAGGAATCAAAAGAGAAACAGGATCAAATGCAGAATACTGTATCATTGCAAGTTCTGATGAGAAAATTGGCAACATGGTTTCCACATGTTTGGGTGAGTCATAGCAATAAAACAATTATGTTATAATAGTGATGTGGCAACAGGTAAATACTAGCACTAATATGGGGGGGCATGAAGACTAACTGCATAATTGATATTTACCCTTGCTTGTATGGTCATAGGGAGTAAGTTGCTGTCCTTGTCATCACAGTGGCCCTCCATCCATGCTCACTGCCATCTCACTGCTTGTGTCTTCATAGCTTGTAAGTTGCTGTCCTTGTCATCACAGTC